>CM038702.1:56055497-56062997 GCA_021613375.1 Megaleporinus macrocephalus
GTGAAGATAGAGACAGAGAGAGAGGATATATATATATATATATATATATAGAGTGAAGATAGAGCAGAGAGAGTGAAAACAGAGACAGAGAGAGTGAAAATAGAGACAGAGAGAGAGGATATATATATATATATATATATAGAGTGAAGATAGAGCAGAGAGAGTGAAAACAGAGACAGAGAGAGTGAAAATAGAGACAGAGAGAGAGGATATATATATATATAGAGTGAAGATAGAGCAGAGAGAGTGAAAATAGAGACAGAGAGAGAGGATATATATATATATATATATATATATATATATATATATATATATATATATATATATATATATATATATATATATATATATATAGAGTGAAGATAGAGCAGAGAGAGTGAAGTTAGAGACAGAGAGAGAGAGTGAAGATAGAGACAGAGAGAGAGAAGTTAGAGACAGAGAGAGTGAAAATAGAGACAGAGAGAGAGGATATATATATATATATATATATATATATATAGAGTGAAGATAGAGCAGAGAGAGTGAAGTTAGAGACAGAGAGAGAGAGTGAAGATAGAGCAGAGAGAGAGAAGTTAGAGATAGAGAGAGAGAGTGAAGATAGAGACAGAGAGAGAGAAGTTAGAGATAGATAGAGAGAGAGAAGATAGAGCAGAGAGCGTGAAGTTAGAGACAGAGAGAGAGAGTGAAGATAGAGACAGAGAGAGAGAAGTTAGAGACAGAGAGAGAGAGTGAAGATAGAGACAGAGAGAGAGAAGTTAGAGATAGATAGAGAGAGAGTGAAGATAGAGCAGAGAGAGTGAAGTTAGAGATAGAGAGAGAGGATAGAGATATATATATAGAGAGTGAAGATAGAGCAGAGAGAGTGAAGTTAGAGATAGAGAGAGTGAAGATAGAGACAGAGAGAGAGAAGTTAGAGATAGAGAGAGAGAGGTTAGAGATAGAGAGAGAGGATAGAGAGATATATATAGAGAGTAAAAATAGAGACAGAGAGAGAGAAGTTAGAGATAGAGAGAGAGAGTGAAGATAGAGACAGAGAGAGAGAAGTTAGAGATAGAGAGAGAGAGAGTGAAGATAGAGACAGAGAGAGAGAAGTTAGAGATAGAGAGAGAGAAGTTAGAGATAGAGAGAGAGAGAGGATAGAGAAGATAGGGACGTATTCAGTACTACACAGAGGTGAAGACTCCGCTAGGCCGAATGCAGTCAGGGCAGTTGGAAGCCAGTCTGGAGAAAGCTCTAGAAGCTCAGCTGTTTTGATGGTATCAAAGGGAAAAAGAGCAGCAGAGATCTGAGGCAGTCGTTCCTCAGCTTTCCGCAGCAGTTTGCCCAGCCTTGTCGGATTTGGTTCTGAAAGACCCGCGGCCCACGGCCCTAAAAGCTCAGCTCTGAGCTAGCAGTGCTGCTAGCAGTGGCCTTCAGCTGTCAGAACAGAGGAGGACATTGCTCTCAATATCTGTTTCCAGCCATGCGTAAACGCTCGCCTTCGGAACATCAGCTGAGTCTACGCAGAGACTGCTCAATCAGAAACGCCATTTTTCCCAACACCGTCTCCCGGTTCATAAGGTAATTAAGAGCCGGCGATCAGGAAGCAAAGGGAGGCGTTCATTCTGGCTTCCGTGCCCTTCATTTAGCCGCATAAAGATCACACACAAGCCCATAAATCGGCGGATTTACGCCACCCTTTTGTGTCACCATGAAGATAAACTTGCTCTCACGGTTCTCAGCCAAAGCCTTTAGAAAGACTCGGCTAACTTATTTTCAATGTCACCCCCACGTCTTGATGTTGTCGCTTTGTTTCCTACTCTTTTCTGTGTGTGACGTCACGTCCTTGAACAAAGACCTTAAATAAGTCGCTCCTGGGGTGCTACGCCATTCTCCTCTCCATAGGGTGTGTAAATGAGCATATTCTCCCTGCAATCTCCATAGTGAAGCAAGAGTACCTGTGACATAATTGGATCACATCTCTTTACTATAGGGATGCAGCACGTTTGCTTTATTGCTCTCTCCTGGCGGTTTGACCGAACCTTCAGAAATGTTACTTTCTAGACATGTTGTTCTGCTAATTGTATGTTGTTCTGCTGGGGTGGAGAAAATAGTGCTTAAGTATTAATCTGTGCTTAAGTATGAAAATTGCATCCATGCCTTGACAAATAAATTAAAAGTCTTTTTTGTTTTGGTGCTGTATGATGTTCTAATGTGTTGTGGTGACTAATTGGCTCATGATGATAACATGATAATGATGTATTGATGCGAGGGCCATTGATAATTGGCTAACTAGACAGGATGCTGCTGAACACTTACACTATAAGCAGTGACATCAGCATCCACTGGAGCCACACATTTAGCAGGATGGGCCAAAGATCACGATCAGCTGCGTATATCACATTATTCAGACGCTATCGTCAACACAGATGAGTAAGAGAAACCAGGCCTTTGGAATTCAGGAGGGGATTTATATTACAAGAAGAGTTCTATCAGTGACATTTCCTTGTTGGATCCTGGCCGTCCAGTAATGTCAAGGTTAAACGTTGGAAGTACTGTAGAGTTCCCAAACACAAATCCCAACAGAGTACCAGCACATCCCTAATGTCAATGTTTTGTGTCCAAATTGAAGCCTTTAAAGCTTTTTTCCTTTGCACAGCTGTACAACTGCACTGTAAAAACAAAACCATGGTCCTCATGTGGTATTAGATCAATTAAAGATTTATATATTGAGGTTTTTCTGTCACAGACACCAGCTTCGCATGCCTTCTCTTGACCAAACTAAGTCTCTTTGGGAAGCTGAGTTGAACGAGTTGATCCCTGAGGAGGTTTGGGACAGAGCCCTAAAGAAGGTACATAAAATTTCAATATGTGCAAGACATGGCCTCATGCAATGTAAATTAATTCATCGTTTCCATTTCACTAAGGTGAGGCTGGCATGTTTTAACAAAAATGTTGATCCAGTTTGTGATAGATGCCACCAAGCTCCAGCAAATCACCTGCATTCTTTCTGGTCCTGCCCCTTATTACAGCAGTTTTGGGCTAAGGTTTTCCAAACATTCTCTGACATCTTTGACTGTTGTGTCGAGCCCAATGTTTTTATTGCCTTATTCAGCATCCTCCCCTCACCATGCCCATTTCAAACAGCATTTGGGGCCGATTTTGGTTCACTTGCCACTCTTCTGGCCAGAAAACTCCTGAAATGGAAGTCCCCTGACCCTCCCTCACATTCTATGTGGACACAGGAATTGTGTAGTGTTGTGAAATTAGAAAGGAAAAGATGCCTTAAATGTAATTCTACACAGAGATTTTGTAAATCCTGGAACCCCTTTTTTTCGCTATTTAAAGAATTTATCCTTGCTGGACTTCCCTTAAGATCTTTATTGAATTAATATAAGACTGTGGTATTTTATTTCCCATTTCCTCAACAATGACAGCTGCTTATTGTGAACTTTAATTTGAACTTTTTACTTTTTTGTACTTTATTTTATTTTTTGTGTGTTTTTACTTATTTGTTTATTTCTATTACTGCATTGGTATTTGTATATATTTGCTAAAACCCTAATAAACAGATTGTTAAAAAACAAAAAACAAAAAACAAAACAATGGTAAAGGATTCTGCTTTACTAGCAGTGCTGCACCACTTTTACACACACTTCTCTAGTTTCACAGAGAATTTAAGGTGGACACTGAGGTACCGGAATGACCCCGCAGCATCGTTTAAGGTGGAACCGGAAAATTTGACCAAGATACACTACACTGTCATGACATTTAAGTTTTTAGTAGCGTAGCTTTTTTTAGTGACAACATTTGTCCCAAGATGTTTTTTATATAATTCTAGTAGCACACCACTCCAGACAAGCTGCAAAGTCTGCCACTGCACAAGCGTGAGAACCTGAATAGACCAGTGAAGTGCTGTCTCAATGACACATGATATTTCCTTTTATTTACCTGTGCAGGTGAGGATGAAGTGATAAATATGAGTGATTGTGTTCTTTGGCTGACTCTGTAAAAACCTCATGTAAGAAGTTAATATGTAGTACCAGCTGATATGCTTGCGGATGTACACACACTGCTAACAGTGGAAGTATTCAGCATCATCTGGAGCAACTGGCCACCTGTCGATAGTTCTCACGAGGACACAGTCTAGCACTGTTAGCATCATACAAGCATTACTTAACCATACAGATAGGGCCGGTGGATCAGGGTTGGATGATGGATACGGATCAATTCAAGGAATAGGAACTCAGGAAAAGAGAGGCCTTTTCTGTTTTTGGCAAGAGAAAAACTAAAAATATTTCAGCCTTTGAGATTCATAATGAGTACTTTGAAGGTCTAAATAAAATAAGTGTGAAGGCTGAAAAGTAACCTGTGTTTCTCTCCTGGAGACATAATTGAGTGAAAGGACTATTGAATTTCTATATAGCTGAGTCATGGATAAGCTGATGGTGCAAATCATGTTTTAATCAGTATATTTCAGAGTAAGGTGCAGTTATAGTGGGCTGTGAGGTTCAGACGAGCCTTACATAAGTTTTAATAACAGGTTTTAATAATAGGTTTTAATAATAGGTTTTAAGGAACTTATGGGAAACATGGTACATGGCCATGATCCTGAGATCACAGGACAAATAAGTTACGATCTCGAGAAAACAAGTTTTATTATCTTCAGATCACAAGACAAATAAGTTATGATCTCGAGAAAACAAGTTTTATTATCCTCAGATCACAACACAAATAGGTTGTGATCTCGAGAACACAAGATCATGATCACGGGTTTTTCAAGACTGATATAATTCTCAGCTACTTCATGGCCTCTCTGGACTTCTGTACACGTGGATCGTGGTACAGACAGTTTACTCGCGTTACAATCTATTTTAACTGCAAATACAGTATAAGTGATACGCGATCGGCACCTCAGGCAAACGTTATGGCACAAAACGCAACACTGAGGCGTATTTTCAGTCCCTGTAGATGTCGCTACACAGTGGTGTTTTTCCCCCTCCGTCCATCTTTCTCTACCCGTTTTCAGTCACAGTTGATCCCGATTGGCGGGCTGCTTGTGAGTGTGATCCCTTAACCAATCAGAGAGCAAGTTGCGTGCTGAGATTAGCCAATCGCGCTGCGGAAGGCGGGACTTTCCCCCGAAAATGCGTGGGAACAAAATAAAACATACACCACGTGCCGTCCTCCAGGTTCCCATAATGCTTAGTGTTTACGTGCCCGTTGACAGCGCCGCCGTTGTTCGGCTTTGCTTAGTAACCAACTTGAAGTTGGCGGTGTGGAGCTGCTTTGGTGGTTCGCTTAAAAAAGTAAGTAGTTTTAAGATTTGTGTCGCTTATTCTGGCATGTGTAGCCAACAGAGAACAACGGGAGACAGCATCTTTATTTTAAACTCATTTCCTATCCAGGGGTGCGGTATGACTGCGAAAGAGCTGCTCTACGCTCCTTAGCAAGGTGGCTAACTAGCTAACTAACTTAACGAGCGAGTGAAGTCGGTGGTGTTTGTTTTGTTTAGTGGCTGGAAGATGTCTTGTTGTGGACTTAACGGTCACGGACGGTGTGGGTTTTTTTGCTTTGCTTGCAGGTTGGTCGGCGTCACGAGGCTGAAGTCAGCTCCTATTCGCCGGCGTCTTGTTCGAATTATCCCGTTCCACCTTAAATGGTGCAGCAGTTACAGTCTGTCGCCTCCGCGTCCACCTTAAATGGTGCACCAGATAACTTTCTGGCGCGGTGGCTTCGTATTTGCAAGCTTCTTGTTCGAATTGTCGCGTTCCACCTTAAAAGGTGCTGCAGGGTAATTCCGGTACCTCAGTGTCCACCTTAAATTGTGCAGCAGATAACTTTCTGGCGCGTAAGCTCCGTGTTCGCCAGCTTTCTAGTTCGAGTTTTCCCGTTCCACCTTAAATGGTGCAGCAGTTACAGTTTGTCGCCTCAGCTTCCACCTTAGCTGGTGCACCATTTGGTGTGGAGAGGCGAACCTGCACTCCTGCACTCCTGCACTGTTGTTGTAAGTAATAAGTCACCACAGTGTAGGACATCCAGCCTGTTTCATGGCTGAGGCAGCTTCTTGTTCGAATTTTCCGGTTCCACCTTAAATGGTGCTGCAGGGTCATTCCGGTACCTCAGTATCCACCTTAAATTGTGCAGCAGTTAACTTTCTGGCGCGTATGCTTCGTGTTCGCCAGCTTTCTTGTTCTACTTTTCCCGTTCCACCTTAAATGGTCCTGCAGTTACGATCTGGTGCCTCAGCTTCCACCTTAAATGGTCCTGCAGTTACGATCTGGTGCCTCAGCTTCCACCTTAAATGGTCCTGCAGTTACGATCTGGTGCCTCAGCTTCCACCTTAAATGGTCCTGCAGTTACGATCTGGTGCCTCAGCTTCCACCTTAAATGGTCCTGCAGTTACGATCTCGTGCCTCAGCTTCCACCTTAAATGGTCCTGCAGTTACGATCTCGTGCCTCAGCTTCCACCTTAAATGGTCCTGCAGTTACGATCTGGTGCCTCAGCTTCCACCTTAAATGGTCCTGCAGTTACGATCTGGTGCCTCAGCTTCCACCTTAAATGGTCCTGCAGTTACGATCTGGTGCCTCAGCTTCCACCTTAAATGGTCCTGCAGTTACGATCTGGTGCCTCAGCTTCCACCTTAAATGGTCCTGCAGTTACGATCTCGTGCCTCAGCTTCCACCTTAAATGGTCCTGCAGTTACGATCTGGTGCCTCAGCTTCCACCTTAAATGGTCCTGCAGTTACGATCTGGTGCCTCAGCTTCCACCTTAAATGGTCCTGCAGTTACGATCTGGTGCCCCAGCTTCCACCTTGCATGATGCAGTAGTTGACTTTCTGGCACGTATGTTTCGTGTTCGAATATTTCCGTTCCACCTTAAATGGTCCGAGAGTTACATTCTGGTGCCTCACCTTCCACCTTAAATGGCGCGTCAGTTACGATCTCGTGCCTCAGCTTCCACCTTACATGATGCAGCAGTTAACTTTCTGGCACGTATGCTTCGTGTTCGCCAGCTTCTTGCTCAAATTTCCCGTTCCACCTTAAATGGTCCGGCAATTACGTTCAATTGCCTCAGCTTCCACCTTAAATGGGACAGCAGTTAAGAGGAGTAAGAGGAGCTTCAGTGTATGTTCAAGCACATATACACATCTTTTCTAAATAGGGATCCCAACTACTTTAAGTAGCTTTGATTGCTGGCACACTGCAAACAGAGTGGGAGCCATAGGGTTACTTGGGGTTGCAAAGGGGTGGGAAATTTCAGTTAAATTTCCAGTAAATTACCATTAACTTTCCATGGGAACATTTGGTTGGGGTACTTGAGAAATAAGTTTAAGTTAAGAATTCTTCTGTCACGAAATTTGACCTCTGCATTTAACCCATCCATGCAGTGAAACACCCACATATACACACACGCTAGTGAACATGCATACTAGGGGGCAGTGAGCACACGTGGCCGGAGCGTTGGGCAGCCCTATCTATGGCGCCCGGGGAGAGGTTGGGGGTTAAGGGCACTTAAC
>CM038702.1:56067997-56312997 GCA_021613375.1 Megaleporinus macrocephalus
TACTTTTTAAAGGATATTCATAGCCATCCATCTATCCATCTTCTGCTTTATCCCGCTAGTCGGGGTCATGGGGGGGCTGGAGCCAATCCCAGCATCATTGGGTGAAGGCTCTGTTTTAGTGAATAGCTTGCTGAAGTTTGCTGAGTGTGTGTTTAGCCAGACACCTTACCTGGCTTAGGTCTGTCTTGGACAGCACGCTCCCGAAGCTCCTCATACTCCTCATACTCTGTTCATACTCCTCATACTCTGTTCGTACTCCTCATACTCTGTTCGTACTCCTCATACTCCTCATACTCTGTTCATACTCCTCATACTCTGTTAATACTCCTCATACTCTGTTCATACTCTGTTCATACTCCTCATACTCTGTTCATACTCCTCATACTCTGTTCATACTCCTCATACTCTGTTAATACTCCTCATACTCTGTTAATACTCCTCATACTCTGTTCATACTCTGTTCATACTCCTCATACTCTGTTCATACTCCTCATACTCTGTTAATACTCCTCATACTCTGTTCATACTCTGTTCATACTCCTCATACTCTGTTCATACTCCTCATACTCTGTTCATACTCCTCATACTCTGTTCATACTCCTCATACTCTGTTCATACTCCTCATACTCTGTTCATACTCCTCATACTCTGTTCATACTCCTCATACTCTGTTCATACTCCTCATACTCTGTTCATACTCTGTTCATACTCCTCATACTCTGTTCATACTCCTCATACTCTCTTCATACTCTCTTCATACTCTCTTCATACTCTCTTCATACTCCTCATACTCTGTTCATACTCTCTTCATACTCCTCATACTCTGTTCATACTCCTCATACTCTGTTCATACTCTCTTCATACTCTCTTCATACTCTCTTCATACTCCTCATACTCTGTTCATACTCTCTTCATACTCCTCATACTCTCTTCATACTCCTCATACTCTGTTCATACTCTGTTCATACTCTCTTCATACTCCTCATACTCTCTTCATACTCCTCATACTCTGTTCATACTCTGTTCATACTCCTCATACTCTCTTCATACTCCTCATACTCTGTTCATACTCCTCATACTCTGTTCATACTCTCTTCATACTCCTCATACTCTCTTCATACTCCTCATACTCTGTTCATACTCCTCATACTCTGTTCATACTCCTCATACTCTGTTCATACTCCTCATACTCTGTTCATACTCTCTTCATACTCCTCATACTCGCTTCATACTCCTCATACTCTGTTCATACTCTGTTCATACTCCTCATACTCTGTTCATACTCCTCATACTCTCTTCATACTCCTCATACTCTGTTCATACTCTCTTCATACTCCTCATACTCTCTTCATACTCTCTTCATACTCCTCATACTCTGTTCATACTCTCTTCATACTCCTCATACGCTCTTCATACTCCTCATACTCTGTTTGGTGGTTTGTTGGGAGATGATGGAACAGGTTAGCTGTGGAGAGATCTTGAACGGCTGCTTTCTTACAAAGTCTGTAAACTGCCGTCTTCTGAGCAATGTCAGTCTTTTCAGATCCAGACCAGCTCCACGCGAGTGAAGATGATCCTCGTCTAGGAGTTAAATCTAAGGTGGTAGACTGCGAGGCTGGCTGTGTCTGAGTTTCTTCCCCTGGTGCAGTGTGTTCTCATTTTCAGCTTTACGATGTTGTTTAGGCAGCTATGTTAGCTTTGAAGTAGTGAGTTTGAGGAGTCGAGGCGTATTGATTGTTGTGTTTTCCCCGTCAGTAGTGTACTCAATAATGTCAGCTCACACATCCTTAACACGACAATTTAGATATTATCATAGACGATATATATCGCACACCACTACAGTCGTTACAGTATTATGACCGCTACAGCCTGCAACCAGTGCTGGGCGAACACAATCTGATACTCTAGATATTAGCTGGGGGGGTCTGGATATTAGCTAGTGGTCATAATAGTGTGACTCGACTCTGTATATTCAACAGAAAGCCAGAAAAGAGCTAAATTGAACATGCCTGTAATTTTGCAAAATAATTCTAAAGATGTTTTTCCACATATCCAAAGTTCAGTCTTTTATTAGGTGTGTTCCCCTTTGTCCATTAGGACTTCTTAACAGCTACACATCATTTCAGACTCAGGGTGTTGTGTTGGATGAGAAGGATGTGCACCAACACCTGTGGATGCGTACTCTAAGCTGCAGCAGGCGGATTTGTAGAGGACTTGATAAGTATCTGTTCTCTGGACTGCTTTTATATAAGGTGGGGTTTATATTGGTGTTGGCAACTTCTCTGACACGCGCATCAAACAAGAGGAATTGTGCCTCAAAGCCTGCAAACTGTTTGTACAGTTTTGTTATAATAAAATCTGTCATTCAACCTGAAAACTGGTTGCAAAGTTGTTCACATTTTCTTGTTTAACCTTTTAACAATAACAACACCAGGTTTGGAAACTCATGTCATAGATATGTTTTTTTTTGTTTTTCACTTGTTTTCCTTTGTCTTCCCTCTTTCTTATTTAAGTGGATTATCCTATGTCTGATCTCCTCAGAACTCTGAGCAATAAATAACTAATTAATAGCTGTTTTGACAGGAAGATAAAGAAATGAGGGGTGGTCTCTGACATGTGCACAGTTCTATGGATCTGCTTCATGTATGTTTCTCTAAGCAGTTTGTAGACTATCATGTTTAAAGACTGGCAATGTTGCATCTTGTGAACTGGGCAAGTGTTAGTACAGTTGTGAGAGTAAACATTTTATTGGGTCCACTAAGCCTGTATTTCACTTAGTGAAAGTCCTAAAACAAAAGAGAGCTAAAAAAGTATTCTCTCAGCATCTCCAGGGATGTTTGTGATTGCCCTGTTGTTTGCAGACTGTACGAGGAGTGCTTTTGTTTCTGTTAATCCAATCTGGGGCGTGTTTTTTATAGTATGAAACATGGTGGCTGCGGCAGCAGAGAAAAATACATTCTCCCTAAAGATTCTGACCGAGGCTTTAATTGCACATTGGCCAATCGCTTTGAAAAGGTAATTCAGATAGAGCAGACAAGTACCACCGCAGTTCAGATAGGTCTACAATGTAGCTTTCGTTCTCATTGCACATGCCGTGGAACGCTTGTTTGTTTGTTTTGTAAATGTATCTCTTTAAATGCTGTCACCAAGCCTTTCCAGGTGGCTTATGTAATTTGAACACGCTGCTCTCTCCTCTCTCTTTTTCATGTCCAAAGCAAAGAACTAGAAATGAACCTGCCCCCCCGGCCCCCCTTTCACTGATAAGGCAATCAATGAACCATGGTACATCGTTGAATGAAAGATGTGTGTGTGTATGTATGTAGAATGTTAATGAGCTTCCTATCACTGGCAACTTCATTGTACATTCCTGGCTTTAATAAAATGTTTTGTTTTTTTTCTTCACATAGTCAGTTTTCATAGAAAAGGAGGACATGCCTATACTACCTTTTTTTTTTTTTGGAGTGAGCTTGAATTTTGCCCATAGTTTTGTTCAGCATTGCATATTCCAGTGTATTTCAGTGTTGTTCATGCATGACAAAATGATAAAACCAGGGAATAGCCCCGGTAAGCAGCAATTTCATACGTGTGCCGTCCTAGGGCATGTTTGCGAAACTGTGAACTTGAAGGGTGAAGCACAAGAATCCTCTCTGAAATGCAGACCATTAGACGCATGGAAAGATCATTTGCTGGAGCGAAATGTCTGTCAGACAGGGGAAAGTAATGAACGCTTCAGGTACGTCTCAGAGGTATGGCTTTGATATATATAGGCTGTAAGACACCAGAGGCAGAGTGCATCCTTTCTGACAGAAATGCACTGGACCGTATAACCTCTGAGAAGACCTTTCGTTCACTGGCATGTTTATGGGAGTTTCTTTAGAAATGGGATGGGAGTTTCTTTAGAATTGGCTGGACCTCAGAGAGGTTGGATGGATTAGTGAGTTATTACATCTTTTATGTATGAACTCCGAGGTCTCATCGGTGCTAATTTTCAACTGAACCAAGGGCTGTGCTTTCATTAGTGTCTTCATGTTCTCACGCCTAACGTGGCATAAGTGATATGGTAGGGCTGTGGTTTCAGTAATGTCCTCTTGTTCTCATAATGGCTGAATTAATGGCCTTTTAAAAACATGGTTAAATGAAAGTTTTAAGTTTTCTTGTTGTGTTAAATACTGTGTTCTTATATATAGTTGACATAAAGCACTGTGTACTAAAAAAAGAAGTTGCCCCTTCTAATGGTTTGTTGGGCCGTCGTTGGCTTTTTATTATGGCAAACATTCGCCATGGCATGGCTTTGACAACTGTATGTAATGTCTTTGCAGTAATTCCCATCCAGAGTTACATACATACATTTTTGGCCAAGCTCTTGTATCGTTGACCTAATCCGTTAAATCTTTTCCAGCACAAAGACTTGCTATGGGGTTAAAGTGGTGGCCAGTTTGTGTGTAAGAATGGCTCCTCATGCTCCCTTACCTAACCTAACACAATCAAGGCCTGATGAGTCTTGGCATCCTGGAATATGTCTGTGCCATCAGGGAAGGAAAAAATAAACTGTTGGTGGAGTAACTTGACCATTCATTACATTCTGGTGGTCAGCTGACAAAGCAAGGTCCATAAAGACATGGATGAGTGAGTTTGGTGTGGAAGAACTTGATAGGCCTGCACAGAGTCCTGACTTCAACCTGACAGAACACCTGTGGGATGAATTAGAGCAGAGACTGCAAGCCAGGCCTTCTCATACAACATCAGTGTCTAGGGCTGTGTATTGGAAAGAAGCTGGCGATAGAATATGTATAGCGATTTTTCAAATACTAATATTTAGCACCACTATATGAACAGATTTGCCAATGCTTACAATAGCACTGCGCCCTTGTGCTGCTTGTTAATGTTGGAGTGGAGCTGAAAATGGATTACAACACTGACATCTAGTGGTCTGAGGTTTAAACATAACACACAATGATTCACTGTCTGCCAGGAATCTGTGTATTGATACTGTGTTTTTGAGAATCATAATATTCCCAAACATAATATTCCAATATTTTGATATTTTCTTACACCCCTATTAGTGTCTGACCTCACAATGTGCTTCTGAAAGAAAAAACACTCCTAAAAGGTGTGAAAAGTCTTCTCAGAAGAGTCGATGCTGTTATAGCTGCAGAGTGTGGGCCGACGTCATATTAAACCCTATGGATTAAGAATGGGATGTCAGGCAGACGAGTGAATACTTTTGACAATACAGTGTAGCCTAGCTTATGTTTGATATTTCTGACCAAGGATCTTTTTTTTCTGACCACATTCATTCTGTGAAGTTGTTGGTTTTACACTCTCCTTATGTTTTGTCTTTGCTTGCTTCAGTCCAATAATTTGAACCTTCTGAAACACACTAGCATCTTTTCCACAGCCACAGGATACATATTCCCATTTTGTTGTTTATGAAATGAGAAACTATTAATTGCATCAGTTAAGGTTAAAAAATCTAAGCATACCAACTAAACGTATTAATCACTGCAGTAATTGCCCCATGCAAACAATTCTTAAGTATTTGCTTATTTAAATCCAAACAGCGACTTTTTTTTCTTTTTCTTTTTTTTTTGACCTATTAGTGTATTTAGTAGTAATTGAGTAGCCTAATCTGTCAATTATGTTACTGATTAATTGAGTAATGATGCTGGTATAAGGCCAGAATGTATAACAAACCATGCATGCACTTTCTAAAAACAAATCAGTAAAAGGTAAACAAAGAAGCCTTTTGAAGAACCTCTTTCTGCCTGTCTTAATGGCCCCTATATTTTTGTTCTACACACAGTTTCTGTTCTAAGAGTAGTTGTGTGCTGCAGAAACTGTTGAACAAAATGCATGTGATTTGCTGGATACAAATAGAATTATCCTCGATGTAGATGATCAATCCACATTTCTAAACGTTTTATTGTGTTTAAATGCTATTTTTAAAGTATTGTTCTGTGGTTGAGAAAGTTTCTGTCGTCTTTATGGGAGTTGTGCATTGTTTTCATAACAGAGGGTTCTCATTTCTCCTGTATAAGTCCTTGTTGCTTGCTAGCAGCTCAGCACCCTATACATCACACAAAAGCTATCATTGGTCTATTTATTCTGATAACAGAGTTACAGGAAAAAAAAAATCCAAAAATCCAAATTGATTTCCATTCTGCAACTAGGGGCCTGGAGAAAGAGGTTAAATGGCACAGATTACTTATGGAATGGCGTCTCAATCAGCTACTGCTTTGGATATGCTTGTGCCTAATTTGAATTTATTTATTTTTTCCTCTCCAAAAGTCTCTAAAAATGTCAGATGGTGCAGCTGTATATGTAGATCTAAGTAAAAATTATATTAAAAAATTTTTGTGAAAAAATCTAAATGAAAGAGTTTGGCATGGTTTAAAACTTTTAAAATATGAACCATGTCGCGAAAAGTTCTCAACTGACTGAAAAACTTTTGTCTGCAAATTCTTACTTCCTTGGATGTCAGGCGGCACAACCATTAACAAAGGATTTTTTTTAGCATGCTTTTACGAATAAGCAGCCAGGGTGTTGTATCATACAATCATTCAGTTCCCTTAAAGTTTTTATAATATTTAAATAAGGAATGTAATTTATGTTGCGGTTAGAATGGGTTACTTTATCATGTCATGTGGTACAACCTCAGGTGTGTAAATTATAGGAATATAGATTTATGTAAAACAAACAAAGATTTCTGCATCAGGTAGCATAATCAGTCAGTCATATGGTGCAACCAGACCTGCACAGGTTTAATTACTGAAATAGACAATTAAAGACTTATATTTAAAAAGACTATATTTAAGACATACAGAGGTATAAATGTAACTGTATGCAGGTATAAAAACTCACATTGTGTCCTTATTTTGAAATTGTCCTTAGTAGTCAGTGACCCATTCACAATGCATGATTATACCAGCTACTTTCTAATCACTGCCCATTCATAGAGGCACATTTTACATACAAATTTAATTGCTCATTGATTTTGACTGCCCTGAAGCACATTTATTATTTACACATTGAACAAAGAGTTCATCAATACTATAGAAGACATCACAGAGGGAGAGTAAAGGTGGCCCAGGTGTTAAACGCATTGAACACCTTCTATTGACCAGCAGAAATAAGCAGCTGTGTCTTTTATGGTTAAGTGACTTGTGAATCCGGGCCTGTGTCAGGATGTCATGTCTGCGAGGTCTCCGGTTCTTTTCCCATGAGGCAGCATGTGCACAGTTGCGATGATTGACAAAGACATGCTCTGTTCAGTAACTTTTCCAGCCGGTTGGATTCTCAAAACTCAAAAGCGGTGCCCTTCTTGTACTGATGGGCTGGACGTAAAGGTGCTTTTCTGTGCCGTATTGATGTGCAATCAGGAGATCCTAGCAAAAATCATTGTTGTTTCCTCGAATGGCTGCAGTTTATGGATTTGTCCCAGCCTGAGATGGATTATTATCTGCTTTCTCTGTCCTGTTCTCAAAGTTTGGAGATGTGGTTAGGTTTAAATAACGGAAAAAAATGAGGCACATGGAAATGTTATTATTTTTCTTCCGTGTTGATAACTCCAGCGAGGATTTGTAACTATTTATAAGTGTGAAAAAAAGGGGGAAATAAATAAATAAGCACTGTGTTTATTTTGCGTGATGCTTTTGCCAGACTTGGACACATATCAAATGAATTATAAGAGCATGTCATTAGCTATGCTGTTGGCTTATGTTATTAAAGTGCTGTGTGCTGGTCTAGAATGTTTACTTCTGCTATTTTGGCTTTCCGAGTCTATTGAAGTGCGCTCGCAGATGGATCCTGCAGAGCTGACTGGTAGCATGACATGGTTCATCATAACTGGAGTAGCTCATGTCTTAGAGAGCACACATCAGCCTGAACTGATTTTTTTTTTTTTTTTTTTTTTTTTTTTTAGTGGATAGTCCAGGAAACCGTGACTCGATATGGCTGAAATCAGTTTTTTTATTTAGTTTGCCTCTTGGCTACTCCTGTTTTGAAGTCTGTGGAGGCATGTGCTCCATCCACTTGAAGGCCTGAGATACATAACACATTGTCACGTAAGTTATTCAAAGAGAATCCATGTGGTAAACAAGCTGTGATGCGGGGTCAGACCTGAGGTAAATGCCTCTGTAATGTGAATGAGTGTGAAATTGTTCTAACAATAAAGAAAGGATTAGGGGTAATCTGCTTTTAAATTCCGTGGCCCTTTATTCAGCTCGCCTTTACAGTCCTCCTCTGTGTTCTGTGTTGATTTGAAGGCTGTTTGAGGCATTTTTTAATTTTTAAGGCACATGTCTTTTATGTCCATGCCTGTGCTTCTATTTCAGAAGCCTATTTTTGACTGTCTTTCAGGTCTCAGACAGAGAGAAGCCACTGAACCAGACCGCAGTCGAATCTGTTTTCAGGCCCTAGGCCACAGTCACGCATTTTGCAGAGACCATTACAATAGTGAAACAATAGCCCAATTTAGCTGCGTTTATTTTTCCCTTCTTGGCTACTGTTGGGCTTTGTGTTCGCCTGCAGAAGGGTGAGGAGTGTCTTTCATCACAAAAGACTTTGTTGACCCTCAAGGGCAGTGGGGAAATGAGAAAAGATGTAGATGGGAAAAGATGCCACCCTCGCCAATCAATAGGGCTGTTTGGTAGTCTATGCTTGTCTGTCACAGGAGCCTGCTATCTCTGTCCTGTGCAAAACAACAGACACACTCTGAATATTGAGAGTTTTCTAGGGTGTGACACTCGTCCGCAAGCGATCTCATCAACGGTAGAGCCCGGCTGAAAAATATTGAAGTCCTGTGAGTTTATCAGCATAAATCCTGCTGACCGCTGTTTTGTTTTCTGAGGAGTTAAATCTTTGATATGTAAACAGAGTGTTCTGATGTGAGAATCTTACTAAATCAGATTTGTTTACAGTGGTGATGATGGCAACCAGGGGTCACAATGGAATTATAATGCAAAAATACCCCCTTTATTTATTTTCTAATAGCACCAGTGAACTCACTGTCAATTATAGCCGCTTAACTCACCATGTAGGTGCACTTTGTTGTAGAGATGGAAGAATCGATCGGCCATGTATCGGTATTGGCCGATTTTTAATCAAAATATGTGATCGGTGATCAGGCGTTCTCGAGAGACGATTGATGGCAGTAAACAAATGAGCCTAATTTCTGCATTTCCAGCTAGTGTTTCATCCAGAGAGAGGAGCCCTCTGTGAAAACCCGCTCTGAACTGCTAGGTGGAAATACATACCCTTTCGTTTTTGACAGACTGACTAAAGCAGCAGCCTCGCGAGAACAGTTTAAGCGTTCACCGTACGTGTGGAAAGAAAACATCGTCCGTCTGGCATGTTGTTACTGTATGTGACTCAGACTCATCCAAGGCAGTTTGTAACATCAG
The DNA here is from genome assembly GCA_021613375.1 of Megaleporinus macrocephalus. Taxonomy (NCBI): domain Eukaryota; kingdom Metazoa; phylum Chordata; class Actinopteri; order Characiformes; family Anostomidae; genus Megaleporinus; species Megaleporinus macrocephalus. The sequence continues at coordinate 56,077,399 of CM038702.1, forward strand.
TAAAATTAGTTAAATCAGCGTCTCTCGCGGGAGAACCAAGACAAAGACATTTAACACCACTAATCAGATACGGCGAGTAAACCACGCAGCTGAATACAGTGAGTATCAGCAAACAGCAGAGCTAGCACGCACAGCTAGTACAAAACAAATAACCCAGAACACCATACAGACCAGATCTGACCGGTACAAACAGAACAGCAGCAGCTACAGCCAGAGAGCTGAAGGAACCACAGCCAGAGTGATTGAGTGTATAGTTCTAGATAAGCAGCTCTTCTCGGCTGTAGAAGACGTTCTGTGGCATTCTTGCGCTTTATATTCCACCTGGATTCACGCTCTGCTGATCCTAGTAGAAATACTTTTCAGATGTGGCTCTTCCGGAGCTGTATCAAGCGGTTTACTCCCACATAGACCAACTTCTAATTTAGTTAAAAATATTATGCTGTTTCACATGAGCTCGTAAAAAATGGTAATAAACCAGTTTAGACCATGTTTCATGACTTGCTTGTGCTAATAATATGTAGCCCTGCCGTGTCTAATAGCCCCGCCCTCGATCGGTATCGGCTAACGGCCTATTGTGCTGAACGGTGATCGGAATTGGCCTCAAAAACGCTGACCAGTCCATCTCTACTTTGTAGTTCTACAATGACAGACTGTAGTTAATTTGTTTTGCTGTCCTCTCTATTAGACACTCCTACCTTGTTGGTTCTTCTTGTAGTGATTACAGGACGCTGTCCACAGGACTTTATTGGTTTGTTAGTTTTGGTAGGTGGACTATTCTAGATGTTTAGAAACTTCAGCAGCACTGCTGTGTCTGATCCACTCATACCAGCACAACACACACTAACACATCCCCACCACATCAGTGTCACTGCAGCACTGAGAATGATCCACCACCCAAATAGTACTCAGTGGTGGTCCTGTATGGGACTTTACCATAAAAAAACTGCATGAAAGCAAATTGTAAAACTACAAAGTGCACCTGATAAAATGGCCAATAACCCATATTGATCAAGCACCACAGAGTAATAGTACTGGTCTAAAGTCAGGTCTCATTAGTCTGTGTAGTCTTGTAGAACGCTTTGTAAACAAAACTGGTCCCAAATCAGTGATTAAATAGATATACTCTTGAAGCAGCTGGTTAGTAAGTTTATTTGGGTACTGTTTTGGCTGACACCATTTTCAACCTGCATATGTTTTAAAGATTCTGACCAAAACCTTATCTTCAAATGATTGATTGTAAACCAGTGACTAAAGCATCAGCCAGTGTATTTGTAGCTGTACCTGTAGTCGTGTTCTAACAGCGGTTACAGGTATAAAAAGCTCCAGATGTCTGGTTTTCCGTTATCGCTGCTGTGTGCAAATCTGACTTGCCAAGTTTCTGTAGAATGACACAGTTCACATCAAACGATTTCATTATGCAGAGGTTTAAAGCAATCAGTAAAATCTCCCTTTGATGACTTGTTCTATATCACAACAAACAGGCCACTCTGATGTAGGTACAGCCATTTGAGAAGTAATAAATATAGTAAGAGCTAATGAACAGAAACTATTACAACGGCTAATAACTCACATCATGTTGACAGTCATATGTGAACATGATGCACTGTTAAACTGTTTGACGCTGGATGATATTAGCAACAGATGCACCAAATATACATTGTAATCAGTAGTGTCTTTTATCTTTTCCTCCACGTTAGGGGTTTAAGAAAATATTAAAATATCAAATATCGGGATTTTATGTTCCGTGATACTGCATTGATTCTCAAAAACACAGTATCGATACACAGATTCCTGGCAGACAGTGAATCATTGTGTGTTGTGTTTAAACCTCTGACCACTAGGTGGCAGTGTAGTAATCCATTTTCAGCTCCACTCCCAACATTTAACAAGCAGCACAAGGGCGCAGTGCTATTGTAAGCATTAACAAATAGTTTTAATTAGAGATGGACCGACCGATCAGCGTTTTTGAGGCTGATTCTGATCGCCGATCACATTTCAGCGCGATCGGCCGATAGCCGATACCAATTGAGGGCAGGGCTATCTGTCACGCCAGAGCTACATGTAGTTCTTAGCACAAGCAAGTCATGAAACATGTTCTAAACTGGTTTATTACCAAGTAAATCCAACACAAATATCCAATACTGCAATTATTAAATTTAGACCCTTAATTTAAAACGCTAACTAAAGCTAATTAAATAAATGCAGTCAGAACTGCAGGCATTAAACGCAGACTCTGGGTTATTAAATCATTAAGTGTAGATCTTGAATTGTACTGTTTGTACCGGTCAGATCTGGTCTGTATGGTGTTCTGGGTTATTAGTTTTGTGCTAGCTGTGTGTGCTAGCTCTGCTGTTTGCTGGTACTCACTGTATTCAGCTCCGTGAAGTGTCGTATCAGATTAGTAGAGTTAAATGTCTTTGTTTTGGTTCCTCCGCGAGACATGTTAATTTGGCAGATGTTACAGAACGCCCTGGATGATTCTGTGTCACATACAGTAACAAACTGCCAGACGGACGACATGCTTTCAATCAGCACATGCCGTGAACGCAAACTGTTCTCGTTTGGCCGCTGCTTTAGTCAGTCTGTGGAAAATGAAAAGGTATGTGTTTCCACCTAGTGGTTCAGATAGGAATTGCAGGGACCTGGCCGGAGGGGGTTTCAACGAAACACTAGCTGGAAATACCGACATTAAGCTCATTTGTTTAATGCCATCGATCGGCTCTCGGGATCGGCCAAATTGGAGAAATATTGGCTGATCACTGATCACATATTTTTATTGCAAATCGACCGATACCGATACATAGCCAATCGATCCTTCCATCTCTAGTTTTAATAGTAGGATTTAAAAAAATTGCTATATATAATTTTTTTAATTCTTTTTTTTATTTATTTATTTATTTTATTTTTTTGGCAATAGCGCAGTACATTGCGATATATTGAATCATGACCGCTGAATCACAATACGTATTCTACACGCCAGGTTCTTGCCAATACACAGCCTTGTTCCATATAGTTTGTATTTCATACAGAAATTCAAATAATATGCCTTACAGACATTCACGTGCAATTAAACTCAACACCAGTCGATTCATTCTACCTCTACACTCTAATTGGCCTCCTACTGTTTATTGCAGGCTTTTCCTGATCGAGAAATGGTGCGGTGACCTCCTAATGGTGCCTGAGCCGCCACACCCGCGCAGCTGAGTCACAGACGTGGCCACGGTTCTCTGAACAGGTAAGTCTGCTCTATCTGATGGCTTCCTGAGGACATGCTGCGTTCGAGCCCGTTTCGTGTGGTCATACCGTGCCCCCTTTTTCCATGACTTTGTTCTCATGCCAGTCACATTCGTCTTATTGTCTAATTCCACACGGTTGAAATAATAAGCCTTGCTGGCATGACAAGTCAATCTGCATAATTCTGTGTGAGGTTGCTGAGGTCTTTGCATACAATCACGCTGATTTGTTTGCCACGGCTTTGTTAAAACATATTTATATGCAGATGAAGACATTTAGCTGGCATTAAATCATAACCACTCTTTCACTAGAGGGCTCAAGTTGCGTAGCCACTATTCTGCTACCGTAAAACGCCCAGTTTCTCATCCCTTTAAAGTTGAAACAGTTTTTTTAAGGTGTTTTTTAAATATTTTTTTTTAAGTGCAGGAAATGGGAGGAGAGATTGACAGTGTAGTAGATCCCTAAAGGCTTAAACATAGCAATGTTCAAAGACTCGTACTCAACAGCCAGAAGCAGAGGTTCACACAGATAGACGAGATGTAATGTGTGCGTGCCGCTCCTATTTTTAGCAGTGTCATTTGACATGCTGGTTTAGACCTAAATCTTCATATTTTCCCAACTAAACTGCTTCTCAGCACCACAGCTGAATTTCAAAGGGCTTTGTAAATCTTGTTTTTTTTCAGAGCTGTGAGGTCCCAGGCCTCCACATTAAGCACTAGAAGCATTTTTCAATATTTTACCTACTTTAAAGTTTCACATGTACATTTTGTGACAAATTACTCTCAAAAATGGGACCTTTGTCCTTGCACTGTCATTGGAACTGTGGAACTAGCAGCCTGAGCTAAATACTTGTTTTAGCATCCTCAAAAAACAATCCAGATATAGAGGACAAAGAGTAAAAGACAGCTGGGCTTAGAAATGACATGATAATGTTTTTAAACCTAGCACGAAGAGCATTATTCATCAAGAGTGATTAGACCCGCTCTGGTATAGGCCACAAAGATTATTTGTTAAGGCCTCTTGCTGTTTAAAGAATGAGCTAAAGGTTTTAGTTGTTGGCCAGAGCTCAATGTGTATAAGGGTATAAGGTTCTCTAGTGGCTTTGCACCAAATGAAAAGTTTAATTGAATCCTGTCTGGATAAATTTAAACTATGCATGAAATTAATAAGGCATGCTTGTATTTACATTTTATTTTATAGTGTCTTGGCATTACAGCGTGTGCACATCCCCATAGGCGGGTAAATAATTTTACCAATTTCTGCAGGTGTGTTATTGATTGTTCAATCAGAGTATTTATAAAGCACATCAGACACGGGAATTCTGTTCCCATTTATGTGTTTTGCTGGTCAGAACGGTAATAGAAATCGTATTCTTAGTCACATTTCCTACATATCAAATATAACAGCACAACAACATTCAGCAATGTTATTAGTGGAAAAGAGTAGATCAAATTATGATATAATAATAACTTCAGTCATAGTAGTGGCATGCTTTTGAATTACTGAAGCTTGTTGGCTTTGCATAAGAATGTGCATTACAAAGGTTTAAAAAGTTTTTCTATAACTGGTGTGTGTCATTGAAAACAGTTCAGGTGCACAAGCAACAAGTAAACAGGACTATACTATTGCAACAGTAGTATATTAATACAGGTCCAGTGTTTAGAAAACTATTTAATTTTAGGCAGGACGGTGGTGTGGTGGTCAGCACTGTCGCCTCACAACAAGACGATCCCTGTTGGACTTCCGGTCCGGGCCGTTCTTTGTGGAGTGTGCATGTTCTCCCTGTGCTTAAGTGGGTTTCCTCCGGGTACTCCGGTTTCCTCCCACACGTCCAAACACATGCATGTTAGGTTGATCACTCACTTTAAACTGCCTGTTGTGTGTGTTGTCCATGCGATGGACTGGTGTTCTCTCTGTGCTGTACCCTCTGTGGTGTTCCAGCCACCACCGTAACTCTGACTAGCGGGATGGGATGGGATGGGAGGATGGATGAAATGGGATGCGAATGGATGGCTGGATGTTCAGTTTTTTAAAATAGAAGCACTTTTCTGAAGATGAGCCTCTGAAAGTAGCATGGAATTTCTAAAATATTATGAAAATGTTTTGAACAAGTCAAGGAATATCAGAAGATTTGGTTAGTAGCATCTTTTAAAATAATAGTTGCTATTTATGTGTGAGTGGTTGTTATGGTTACTTGATTTCTCTGCACCCATTTATTCCCTTCCTGCTCGTCAACAACTGGCAAGCACTTCAGTCAAGATCTCCTGTGCTTGCTAACGTAGACAAAGACGCCAGGAAAGTGTACTGTTTGTCTGCTCAGCATAAAGGTGACCTGTTTTTCTCTTCGTTATTGGTTGTGGAAATTGAGCTGTTTAAGTCAGTGAAAGGTGAGGAAGCGTCAGGGAATTTGACAGTTGGCCTAGAGCGGGAATCCTGAAGAAGCCTTAGACCTGCTTAATCACTCTGCTACTCCACAGGACAAAATACACTAACGTTATCACTTTACACCACCCCAGAAATGCTAGTAGCACTCAAAGGGAATATTGACTTTCCAAAATATTAAACTAGAAATTTTGTATTGCGAATGTCAGCACACATTCATACAGCTTAACAAATACTGGGTTCGTTGGTTGATGTCTACCAGACTGATGTCTATCAGACCTATTAATACAGGAATGTGCAGCATGCATTGTAATGGCCACCAGAAATAAATAGTGAACAGGACACAATCATGAACATACTAAGGCTTTAGCTTGATGCTAATAATGCATAGGAATTCCATTTGATGGGGTAACAGAGATTAGCATCATAGAAGTGATTAAGCTTGATGAAGAAAATTAAAAGCAGGTTCTGGATTAAGCATTGCTGTATTTAGGGTAGGTCTGGACAGTCAGGAATAAAATCATGAAATGTGCTATGGCATTAGACCTGCTGTTTTTATCATCCCCAGGACAACATCAGTGTTAGTCTGGAGACCTGATGTTGCATAATGTGAGTGAGTGCTATTTCAGGCTAGATTTCTTATAGGATTAGCTTCTTTTTCCCCCACTAATGTTGTCCCAACAGCAGTGAGTTAGTGCCATACGTGTTCTTGAATGAAATTTTTGATTAAAACTCCTATTAGCTCAGCGTTTGTGTCTGATTAAGGCAATAAAGTAAGCAGTGATGATTCATCAGGTTTTATCTCATTTTTATACCATATGCTGCTGGATTTGTTTTTTGGTGCTGCTTAGAAGTGAGTCAGTGCTTTTGTTGCTCATTTGTGGTTGTCCTTACTTAATTTACATTATATTACCTTTACTATGATGTACTGTGATCTATGACTCTTGATAGTCTCAAAAAAATGTGTTGGTGGTTTTAAAACAGCTTAGCACCTGGTTAACATACAGTATTATTCTTGCGCTATACTTTGCTATTTTTGAAAAGGACCACCTGGTCGAATATTAAAATGATATATCTTAATATTACGTTGTTGTTGTTTCATAGCAATACTCATCTTTAAGATTCAGCTCCCTTAAGAAATGTGTTATTAAATATTTATAGCGTGCTACATTCATAAGCTGCTTTACAAACATTGAAATTGGAACTAAAGGTTGGCTTTTGTTCACTGAAATTTGCAAAGAAAGACCAATTTAACTGTTTCTCTGATCAATGGGCTGTCCAACTTCCCACACTATAAACATCACATATATCTCACTGACAATAAATCAGTGTGTGGGTTAGTCACTGGAGGAATAAGGCTATTGTATTGCTGATGAATTCTGAAAGCGGGGGCATGAAGGAATAATGATGACAAAAAAGCTTATTTTTCCAGACAGGCCTACGCTTTGCAGACGTATGCTGCTTGATCTGGATTAAAGCACAGGTACTGGGTGCAGAGGGGACGGGCCCAAGAATAGTTCTGCCTTGATTGTATCAATAAGCTTCCATCAAAGCGCTTGAAGGACAGCATTCTTTAAACTGCTCGAGGATAAACTCCCAGCTGTACTGTGAAAGGCAGATGGATATGGCTGGATTCTGGTGCCCCGGCGGCTGCTCTGCTCATTTCTTTTCTTTTTTTCACCCCTTTTTTTCCTTTTTTTTTTTTTAAAGAGTTTTCTGAGGATTTATTTAAGCCAGTCTTCTGTTTCCCTATTGTCCACTTTTCATATTGTTCTTTTCATATTGAGTGTAGAATACCAAAAAGGAGTGAAGTATATGTCATAACTTGTTCTCACCAGCATTAAGAGTGTTGCTAATTTGACCAATTAAACATTTAACTTACAAATAAACTGCTTGATCAATGCTAGGTATAAAACAATTTCTCCAATGAACAGACATGTTTACCATTTAAGGTGAGGATTCTTATTGAATTGTACTCATGAGGGCGCAACAGGCTGTTGGTTACTCTGGATAGGACTGCTGGAAAATAAAGCTTGCAGCTAACATTAATGTTGTTTGGGAGCATCTCTCACGAGGACAATAGCACGTCAGCTGTTTTCCATTTTAAAGGCAAACATCCGCTAGCAAGAAGACAGGCCGCTGTTTTGTCCATGCTGTCCAAGAAAAAGTGTGTTTGCACGGCAGTGTGAACAATTCACACACAAGGGTAGAGAGCTTCATGGACCAGGCTGGTTTTTTAAGAGCTACTGAGCTACAGTGAGGCAAAGTTAGCCACGATCATGGCTTTTATGTTACTTTTAACTTGAACTTGAGTGGTTAATATAACAATTGTACTTACAGATTAGGAAAATACTAGAAATCTTATGTAAGGTATTTTGATATCATGTGGGAATGCTTCATTTACATGCTTATGGCGGACCTCACCTATTAATACTATGGTTAACAGTCAACACCAGGACCATTTTTGTAATATCTCAGTGCGTTAATACAGAGTTCAGTTAAAGTATGAAGTGTTTTACGATGACAAAAAGCAGAATTTTAGAGCTGGAACTATATAATGTATGGTTTTTGGTAGATTGCATCCTTGATTTTATGTTTGCCAGTTAAGAATTAATCGCTGACCATTGTGGCCAGTCATTAGTCAAAAAAAGCTAGCAAAAATAGCATCTATATTTTGACTGTGACAGCTGCTTTCCACTTCTCAGTAAGGGTTTGTTAATTATATACAGATTTCCATTGAAGATATAAATCTACTTACATATGTAGTCATTTATTTTAATGGATCATGCAGATCATAGATGACCTCATTTAAAGTGTTTGTATTTTCGGATTTTATGACTTTTATGATGTTTATGATGTTTTTTTAGGGCAAAAGGTTTTAACTGATAAGTCAAAATGCCTAGAACGCAATTTATGGATGGAACTTATGAATTCCACAGCTTTGAGGTGTATTTAATCTCAAAAGCACACCAGAATTTCATGTTGAAATGGCTAAAAGTTTCTCCCAGGAACGATGTCCCCAGACCCGCTACGGGGGATTGGTTTCTGAACTTCTCACCTTTTTCACTGCTCATAGGCTTTCATGTCTGTAGTTAGCTAATTAGTCGGATCAGGTGTGCTGGGAGCAGAGAAAACACTGAAATTGGCAGGGCAGAGGGCCTTCAGGACCAGGGTTGGAGAAACACTGGGCTAGAAACTGCCAAATCATGTTAAGCGAGAAAAAAAGCTCCCTGAATTCAGCTTGCCTTAGGTTTTCTGCCAATCTCTAAACACTTTTGTTTGTACAGTAAAAGTAACCTAACATTAGATTTAAGAAACATAGAATTGCTGGGCTGATACTTGAGATGTTCTAGCTGATGCAGTAGATTGAAAGATTAAGAGTAAAGAGCATGTTCTGTGGGGAGTGTTTTTAATCTTTATACTTGGATGTAGAGCTGGTTTGTGTTTAAGCCATTGAGATGCACTGCTAACCATGTTTGTCAGTGTTTCAACAATATGAAATAAACAGTGCACTACATTGAGCAATATGTATGCCAGAGCTCTGCTTGGACAAGAAGACTGAACTGGGACAGCCGTTTGGAAGCATGGAATCAGAAGTCACCATCAGGACTTGGGATTGAGATGCTGCAGTTTTGTCAACATGTTGGCTCTCCGCACTCTGTAGGAAGGAATGTATCAGAAATTTCCTGAACGATCCAACACTGCAAAAGGCATTTGGCAGCTTTCTGTGGGTTCTACGCTTCAAAACATGTTCTTGTTTTATTGCTTTGGGATCAAGGATATGCGTCCTGTTATTATGCCAGCAGTACCTCCTCTCATTGACTTAAAAGGAGCCAAGGACATTTGATCGAGCAGAGTTGTGCCTGGACTGTAAACACACGTTCGCTTGCCTGCAGGGACACAGATTGAGCCTGGTCACTGTGGACTATCTGAATAACCCCAGAAATGTGACGTTCAGATATTTGGTAACAAATAGCACTTGCCTTAATTGCCCTGATTGCTAATAATTGAATCTCTTCATCGACGTTCCTTACAGTGCTTTCCAATTAAATATGGAGAGGTCACATCCTGCAGGGGCCATTAAAGACAAGTTATTCATTTTTTGACAACAAACAAAACTCGTATTTAACAGACTCCAGCACTAAATACTGACTGATTTGATATGATATTTAAGGTGTCCACTCATTGTTTCTGTGCCAATTTAACAGTTTACTTCTTCCAGTATTACACCAACCAGTTACAGCTGAATCCTCCCAGCATAAATGTCAGTGAGGGCTCTGGGAGGAGCTTATGTTCAATTCTCAAAAGCAGCTCCTAAAACACACCCAATTATGATGTTCATTAGCTCCTCCCGGCAGTTGCTAAAGCTATCCCCATATCAGGGTGAGCTCAAACGACCGTCTTTAATATCTTTACTGCTCTGATCTACTCCTAGTCCAGTCACAGCTGCTGCAACTGCATATTGTAAATATTAAACATGCTCGATATTTACAACTCAGTATTCTGTGGTGTGGGCTGGTGCCGATCCTCTGGTGTGGTGTCAAGCTGAATGTTTTGCTTTCTACGGGAAAGGCAGTAAGCGTGGCAGCTAAATGGAGAACTGGGGTATGAAGAAGGAGGATACACTTGTTGAGTTGAATGTCTGTACAGCATGAATGTCTGTATGTGTGCTGTAAAACATACCACAACAGAAGCAACCGCTTGGCACCACCAGCATAACAATAGCCTTACTGTCAGTTAGATCTGAAGTTGTGTTAGTTTGTGAGAAACCAATTGATAAATTAGTGCTCAGTACTTATGTTTGTGGGATAATCTAAAAAAGTGGGCTGTTTTATTGAGGGCAGATTGTGCAGTGTGGGAACTATGGTGACTAACAACGATTAAGAATGAAAAAAATTGGTGATAAGTGTTATCATGTGTAGGGTCTATCAGGTGGACCAGGCATTGGATATCCTGGATCTTCTGGACATGCCTAGTTATAATACTTGCGTACGGAAGGGGAAATCTCAAAGGAAATAACTGAAAAATGTGAGTTTACAAAATTTTAATAAAAGACCCAAAGAAGCTTAGAACTGTCCAAGAAGACCTGATTCACCGTCCACAGTGAAAATGGACATCTGAGATTTTTATAGACTCACTGTATTTGGAATTGCTTTGATTATGGGAAGCAGCATTCTTAGACTAAGTTTAAATATGTTTTCTACTTTTATCCTGATGTTAAAAATGAATAAGTTTTATTATCTGTTTTAACTGGAAATGGAATAAATCTGAGTGAGGTCGTTTGATTGTCCTCAGTGCTGTAAAACACAGACACATTAGCTAGTTTGAAACTGGCATGGCAAACTTGCTTTACTTCCCAAAATCAGAATGAACATTGTCAGTGACGTACATTTCCAGATATTAAGATTCTTCAGTGAAGTAACTGCCTGCCACAAGTTTTCCGACTGTGTTTTGATACACATGATGTTTTCATTTTTTCTTTTAAATAATTGTGGAAAGCTGAGACCTGTACTGTTCATGTTCACAGCAGTTAAACAGGTATAATAGCAGCAAATTGGCTCTAGCGCTAGCCGGCAGTGTGCGATTGATCTGTTCAAAGAAGACTTAGATGTGGTTAAGTCATTTGGAGTTGTGTTGAGTCTTGTGGCAATAAGTGATTATCTGTAGAATTAATCAGGTTTTTAAATATTGAATCCACCGGAGTGCCGAGTCGTGCTCGGAAGAGAAAAGTTTCCCATCAAGCAGACTGTGGCCTGCAGCTGCTTTCCTTGTACAAGTCCATTCAATGAGGTCTAGCTAAATTAAGTGCTTTAAAACGCTTAGGGGTAGGAACTTCTACAAAATTGAAGAACATTAAGAAGTCAGGACAGCTAGGTTGCCATCGTGACCTAAGACTCGTTCAGTGACGTTCATCACCGTGACTGTTTTTAAAAGCAGTTTTCTGGTTGTCTCTTTCTTAACTGCCTCTAGTCAAATTTAAAAAAGGTTTTCCATGTCATGGTCATTCCTTTGGCCTGCACATTAGTGGTCTGGACCCCTATCTAAAACCAGCTTTACAGATCAAGTTGATTTGAACTGAAAAATGTGAAAAATCTTTGAAAACCAAACGCACCTTTGTATTGAAATAACACGTGACTTTTTTGACATAGGTGGGTAGAGCAGCACTACTTCATCCTCAAGTATTTTCGCTTCATTGAAATTGTGGAAAATGTACAAGGACCACTGAAAAAATAATAACTTGAAAAGAAGTACCAAAGGGTTAGGTCAAGAAGCACTTAGAGGGAGGACTGAGTAGCTTATAGAACTGCACTCAAGCTTCTTAGTACAAGTGTGAACACATGAATTAAAGTTTGTTAGGCTCCATTCTTCTGTTTTTGAAGCACTCAGTCTAAAATAAAATACTAAAGCTTAGACATCAGAGTTGTGACCAGTTGTGATGCAGTTTCCAAAGTAACTCAATTAAATGTAGCATAAAATGTTATTAGAAAGTAAACATTAGTAACTAAATTGTGAAAAATATAATTGTATTTAAATTAGTGTTGCACCAATACTGATACCGATACCTTATCGGTGCCGATACTGGCACTTACACACAGTATCGGTATCGGCAATAGAGAGCGCCGATACCATGAAACTTGACTACATGGCTGCTTGTGTTTCTGCATTGTGGCAAATTTTTTTTTTCATAGCTTTTTAATGTGCAGTTACTCAACCAGTAAATAGTGTTCTTTCAAGGTTATTATATCTTATTCAGGATAAGACATAAAAAATACAACATATAAAAAGTGGAACACTATAAATATCTGGATTTATAGCCGTATATCGAGCATTTAAGTCAGAGTTGGTATCGGTATCGGCAGATACCTGAAAAGCTGGTATCATTATTGGTATCGGTAAGGAAAAAGTGGTATCGGTGCATCCCTAATTTAAATGTAACTAACTAAATTAATTCAACTATTATCATTTGAGACCATTTAGGAAAGGCCATGCGATGGACTGGCAAACTGTCCATGGTGTACCCCGCCTTCACCTGATGACGCTGGGATTGGCTCCAGCTCCCCCGTGACCCCGAAGGGCAGGATAAAGCGGAAGAGGATGGATGGATGGATACTATTTAGTAAAGTACCAACCCATCAGTCTGTTTTTTTCAGTACATGTACGTGAGCAAATGGACCCAGTTTGCCATTCATTTTACATGTACAAGGTGTGTCAGTTACTTTTAATAAGAGTAATTCTTTCTGTTGATGCTTTATTTCTAAAATGTTAAGTATATAGACCAGTTTTCATCTACCATAATTTTTATTGATGCGCTGGATGATGATTTAGATACATTTCTTAGCTCTTTGGCTCCTGTAAGTACCTCTGCAGCCTGAAAACCCAGTTATATTTGATGTGCTCTGGCAGATGCTTTATGATGGCTGGGAAAAACTGTTCATTGACAGGAGAAACTGGTCAACTGACACCACGTACAAAACCATCCCTGGCAAAAGGGGTTTAACACATGTCACAGACGAACATCCAAGCAAGACTCAAATGACATATGCTGAAAAGTCCAAAAGACTTTACTTCTGATGGTGTTTAAGGTAGTCTGCAGAAAATGAGACTGTGAGCATGAAGTGCATTGCAAACATCATTTAAAAGTGTTATTATTCTTCTAACTTGCTCAAAATATAGCTGAGGTGGGCGAACAAGTACAGAAGTGAAAGCTATTTGTGACAAACGTTATAGTTAACTACCCACGTCTGGTGTCAAACACCTTATATGAACAGAAGCTGAAAAACAGTTTTGTTAATTTTATGGGTTTTACTCAACTGATTGAATGTCAGGGTTGCAACACTTTTTTAACTGACTTGGACTAAAATCCTTTGTTTTTTTTTGGTTTTTTTTTTGGACAATTCTGTTTATTGGGTTGGCAAGATACAGAGGTCAAACCAATTGAAACAGAGATGACCAACATGTACATCTCTCAGCAATATCTCTTAAAATACCCCTAAGAATTTATCCAAATCTACCCAGTACAATTACACCCTGCCTGCCCTTGTCCACACTCGTCCCCCCTGTCGCTTGGTATGGGCCCAAACTAATTTGAATGCAAAAATATTTCAAAACATGGAGGAGGGAGAAAAAGTATAAATTAAAAATAAACTAAGAATAATAATAATAATAATACCTATACCTTAATTATGTTTGTTTTATTAAAATCAATTATAACTGAAAACAATTATAACTGTATCGAAACTTTGCCACATGAGTAACTGTATTTAGAGCTGTGTAAACTCTAGATAAGACACGTTTTTCAACTGCCTTCAAAGTTAATAAATTGTCATTGTTTAAAAAGTTAGTGTGTGAAATATATAATTTTTTGCTAAATTCCTTTTTCACTTGGCAAAGAAAAAGCATGATTATATTCAACATTTTATATTAAACTATATATTAAATATATTATATTTTTATAAATCAATTATAAATATTTTTCTAAGTAGTGTATGTATAAGCAGGCACCCAAACTGAGTTTCATCGTTCTCTCTCTCTCTCTCTCCCTCTCTCTCTCCCTCTCCCACTATTATGCTTCATTCTTGTCCCCTTGCCATTAGCACACTGGCCAGTATTCAACCTTACTCACAAGATAATGTTTACAGGTGTGGGCGTTCCCAAGTTGCCTCCTCCGGTAACAGCGCTTCATGGTCAGCTTACATACGGCTATCCCTCTGTGTGTGTGTGTGTGTGTGTGTGTGTGTGTGTGTGTGTGTGTGTGTGTGTGTGTGTGTATATATATATATATGTGTGTGTGTGTGTGTGTGTGTGTGTGTGTGTATATATATATATATATATATATATATATATATATATATATATATATATATATATATATATATATATATATATATATATATATATATATATATATATATATATAATGTGTGTATATATATGTGTGTATGTGCATGCAGTTGTTTTTTGTAAGTGAGGTTGAACTCTGGCCAGCGTGCTCATAGTAAGGTGGCGTGATTTATCAGAGTGAGAATGAGGCATGAGAGTGAGTGCCAGACCGATGGGACATTCTGTTTCTGAAGCTATGTGGTCATTTAACATTTCTTTGATCCACAGTGTCCTGTGTGTACAGGGAATACGTCATAGAAGGCATTACCACCCACAGTGTACAGCACAGTTGCTGCCCACGGGTGCTTAATGATTGTGACCGGCAGCGTCGTGTGAACAGATGCACAACTCTGCCAGAAATCACATCCACATTTAATGCAGGAGGCCCCACATGCAAATCCTACAGTGTTCTTTAGTTTCTGTGGGGTACTGTTAACACCCCAGCACTGTATACAGCGCCTCACCAGGGCTGGTCCCAAACTTTTCAGGCTGATGGTATAGTTTGTGTGTTGGGCAGATTCTCATAAAACCATAGTCCTCTGTAGTCAACAAGGCACTGTGCAGGCTGCTGGTGGTTCCATACTGGTGTGGGGTGTGTTCTTATAGCATGGGTTGGAGCCACTGGTCTGCCTAAACACATCATTGACCGGTGACTGTTACATTTCACTGTTGGTGACCATTTGCAGCCCATTATGAGCCCCCAAATGGTGGAATATTTCAGCAGGACACTGCCATTAGGCCCAGTGTCCAGGAGCATTCTGGAAAGTTCTGATGAATGGTGTGGTCTGCACATTTGCCTGATATGAACCCACTGGACTGTTTATGTGCTGTGGAGGAGAGATCCATTCGCACCTCGGATCCTGTACCTGCAAAGACCACAGAGCTGTGGGTGGTTATTCAGACAGCAAGGGTTAACATTCCTCCAGGCGTCAAGTTGTTCACTATGCTAGACCCTGCATGTGTATTTGTGTGTTTACTAAGTAAATAAAAACAAAACAAATAAACTAATAAGATATTTGTAAAGATATGGATGAGTATTTATGGTCCAGGTGTAAAGTTGGGGTCTAAGCAGGCTACTTTTCTGACATTCTTGCCAATTCCTGGCACATCAGTTCAGTTTTTATTTATTAAACTGAAAGGAATTCTCTCATATGATGGCATTTGGTTTAGCAGTTGGTGCCATTCACATGCGGTAGGTGCTTGATGTGACTTCCACTGTCTCATAAGCAGTTTCACAGCCTAAAATAATATTGCTGTTTGCCATCATAGCAATGACAGCCATGAAGATCAGCCATTTAAAAAAATTGTCTCCGGTATTTGTGTTGGGCTGAAGACTGAGGTCTTGTCCTCATCTTGTTCTAATATATTCATTTGCTATTAAATTCCCATTATGGATAATCACCTTATTGGTCTGGCAGGTGTTGGTGTGCCGCCAGAATGGTTGTAAGGAAATGATATGTTTCTCTGACCTTCAAGCGGTACCCTCATCCCATGAAAGGCTGTTGAGCACCACTGCTTTCAAAGCCGCCGTGATTTGAGGAAGGGAGACAGAATGACCATGTCACAGTTAAGACTTAAGAGCCTCGCCAAAAGTCGAATGTAGGGCAGAGACATTAGCACTTGTCGGGTACTAAGTGAATATCTCTTAGTCACCGTCCCACATCTTTTCAGACTGCACAAGAGAACACTGGAGCTGTTCCTTCCGCTCAGTGAGGATTACTGAAAAAACACAGGTCGTTAAAGATAATGCCTTTTAAATCCTGGACCAATCAGTTATCCCCTACCATTGTTGATTCTTGCCTAAGGATGCTCATAGGTCCCTGGTTTGTCTGGACATAGCACATGTTAAATGCAAACACAGTCAGTGGAGCTCATTTTCATTCATTCCTCATGCATATTCTGGTGGAGAAAGCTTCTGAAAGAAGTGCCCAGTGATTGAGATTTCAGAGGATAAATCTGTTAATCCTTCTTTTATTCACTGAACAAATGAGGACCATGTTCCCTAAATAGCCATGCCCCCTATTTTTACTTCTTTTGTTCAGTGGAGGTTACTTAACACCACATGACTAGTCTGGTGACGATGGTTTCGAAGCCTGTGGAAGGTTACCTGAAAGGTTTGACCCAAGATACATAGTTTAAAAGCAAGGCTACCAGATACTCACAGTGTGTCTGTAAGCTGGGAATGTAATAAAATAAAAAAAATAAATGCTGAAATGTATCATCGTCTCTTGTATTGTTTTGATATTGCAACTATTAGGGAGGTGGATCATTCTCAGCACTGCAGTGACACTGACATGGTGGTGGTGTGTTAGTGTGTGCTGTGCTGGAATGAGCAACCAGCAACATCCAGCCAACAGTGTCCAGGCAGCATTCTGTGACCGCTGATGAAGACTAGAGAATGACCAACACAAACTGTGCTGCAACAGATGAGCTACTGTCTCTGACTTTACATCTACAAGCTGGACCAGCAAGTAGGAGTGTCTAATAGAGTGGACAGTGAGTGGACACAGTGTTTAAACACTCCAGCAGCACTGCTGTTTCTGATCTACTCATACCAGTTCAACACACACAAACTCACCACCACATCAAGGTCACTGCAGTGCTGAGAACCACCCCCCACCCACATAATATCTGCACTGTGGTGGTCCTGCTCATTGAAGAACAGGGTAAATGGGGGGTAACAAAGTATACAGAGAAACAGATGGTAAGTGTAGAGCTACACAGTGCTCCTGTACGGTAATTGGAGCTGATAAAATAGACAGTGTGTGTACATACAAGGATACAAGGAGTTTTAATGTTATGGCTGATCAGTGTATATAGTTTTAAGTAGTGTGTTGTATTTATACGTCCTTATTTAGACTGTTGACTTATTCATTCCTAAGCTATTTTTAATGTGGCTTAAAGGAAGAAGCTTGCCCCCTGTTGTCCCCTGTCTGCGTTCTGCTCTTTAAATCAGTAATCAGCATGCTACATCTGCAGTAGGTTCTGTGGTCTCTTTCAATTAGAGCTCTCTTGATTGTATTTTCAGCCGACAGACGCTTGCCAAGGGGATTACAAATAAACTTGTCAAAGGCCAAATAAGTTTGTTTACTGAGATTAGCTTCAGCCCTCTCTCTGAGCTACGATTCCGGTGAGCCGTTCTGAAACTGTATCGCAGCTCATAGGAGTCACAGGGCTCAGACGGCATTAAGCAGGGTGTCAAGCCACAAGCAAGAGGCAAAGAAATAAACCTGACAAGTGCCCAAGTGTAAGGTATTAGTAACATGCCCCCCCACCGGCTCGAATTTTTAACTCCTTTGCACTTCGTATAGCGGACCCCACACGCTTCCAGCAGCACCTGTTTGCAAGGCTCATAACTGGGCTGTCTGACAGGCATGCAGTGGGGGTGGGGAGCCGGACACAAGCTGAACTCTGAAACCTTTGTTTGACCATTCATTTGGTTAAGTTAAGAATACTCTGCAGAGACCGTGTGAGCTGTGAAGTTGTTTTTGCAGCATCTTATGATTTTAATATGTCCAACGTTGTACCAAACTTTTTAATTTAGAATTTCATATGACCGTTACACCACAGTTGTGTTAATGTCAGCATGGCAAAAACGTGTGTACCATAAATACACAAAATTGGCTTATATCGTTGCTGTCCAATGAAAAACAAAAATCTCCAAAATTGCAGATTTACAGGAGAGAACAAAAACATACTTTACTTTTAATGTACGTCAATGGAACCAAAAGATTTTTCCAAGCTGTTTTGGAGCACTTCTATTGGTCTATTCACACAATGTAAACAACTATGGTTTAGTTCAAATAATGTAAAAAAAACCTCAAAATCGACAAAAATAGAGATAAATATTTTTCATTGGACAGCGACAATACTCACAAACCATTTTTTAATCTAGTTGAAATCATAACCAAGTTTCTTTTCTTGTTTAGAAATGCGGTTGTGACAGATATTTTGCTCTCTCTTCAATGAGCTATGAAAATTACATGCTTTTTAAAATTATTTTTTATTTTATAAATGTTATCGGAAGATTCTCTGGTTTACATGCTTGTCTTTATTCGCCACACTCTGTATAGCACACATGAACTCAAAACTGAAAATCTACTTGGTACATAAATATTATTATATATTCTCTTGACCAGTGTTTGTTGTTTGCCATGTCATTCTATAAATAACCCAAAACAAATCAATAGCACCCCCCTTTAAAGTTAACCTGAAATCAGATAGATCCTTTTACCTTAATTTATGTCCCTGGTCTTAGTAAGCACAGTATATCAATATCATGTGTTTTACACTACTGTGTAAAAGTGTTGGGCACCTAAGCTGAGTGTTTAAAATCCTGTATAATAACAATAAGTGTATTTTCACCAGTAAGACCACCAGATATCAATAGAACAGATGTAAATAAGCATATGTACAATATAAAGTATTTTGAATATCTTATTGTGAGAGAAGTAGATCATATCTTGAGCTCCAGTTTGAGGAACAAAGTGTAGTTCCAGATTTCTCCTGGACGCCCCAGACATTGTATGAATGTATTCAGTTTCTTCAGCAGCAATCTTGATTTAGCTTAATGAAGTACTGAGCAGTCAAAGCAGGTATTAGATGAAAACTGTAAAAAATACTGGGTTGTTTCCACAAGGAGAAGCTTGGAAAGGGTTAAGTAAACACACTGGCGTATGTAAATGCAGTACTTACTCTATTAATACTATTCAAATATTTAAAAATAGTGTTTTGCTGCGTAAATAAAAGCTTTTTGAATAGAGTAATGTCCCCAACTACCCAGTACTCATGGTCGTAGTACTTTATAAGACAGAAATGTAATGACTGTGCTTCACTCAAAAATATATCACAGGATGGAAGAAAGAGTTATGGTTTCCAGCAATCACAGCAACCACCACTGCTACATATGGCAAGAGTATCTAAGAGTCCAAAGACATTCAAAGAGAAATATTTAGTTTATGTAGGCACTCGAGCATTCTTAGGCGCCACGTGAAGTTACATGCGGTGCTATAAAAATAAGAGAGTGTGCTATTTAATTAGCATCTTTTCAGCTAGTCATTTTACTCATCCCCGAGGTTTTACACAGCTGTGCTAAGCACAGTGGTGCATCCCGAAAATGGCTCGTTTGGAGAGGAAGTGCCAAGAGGTGCTTGTGCATGAGATGCAAGCCTGACATGAACAAATATTTGGATCCACTAACAAGCTCCCCCTGACTTGATGAAGTGAATAGAACTCTGGACCAATAATCTGCTTTGCCCATGTGAGTTCACCTGGCATGAGTAATGCTGCACAGTGCAGGAGGCAGTACAGTGAAATCTGGCAGAAGTAGAGCAGCGGGGGGGAGAGAGGTAAATTTAGGGACTTTTGGGCTGCTGGTATTGCCAGTGTTATACTGAAATCACTCTTCAGGAAACTGGAGGAGCCTGGAAACATATACAGATCAACAGATTAGTGACATTTTCTGCTTTAACAGTAATAAAATAAAATGTTTATTTTTACATAGGTATGCTGTACTTTGCTACACCACAATGCAAGCGGCTTAACGTGGGTGTGTTGCCAAGACTGTGTTCTTAAGGCACACATAGCATGAGGTCATTGCTAAATAACCTGCTTTTAAGTCCAGTATGTTTCTGACAAACCTACATGTTGGCACATCATCCACTAAAGAGTAATACTGCACGATACCTGATACAGTAATAGTATAGCAGTAAAGAATGCCAACACCATAAAGCAGTGTCTGCTTCTGAGTGGAATGATAGAAAAGTATTTATGTCTCATCTAGTAGTTATATTGAGTTATTAAGGGTCATGTATGGTATCTGATGGAAAGAAGTGGTGGGTGGCTAGATAGATGGATGGGTGATCCATGGATTCAAGAGAGAAATTCAAGATCTTGGCATTCAACTCATTCGTGCAGTTGAACACTTACATATACACTCTATACACACATATACGCAGACACACTAGGGGGAAGTGAGCATGCTTGCCCGTAGGGCTGTGTATTGGCAAGAACCTGGCGATACAATACGTACCATGATACAGCGGTCACGATTCAATATATCACAATATATTGTGATACTGCAAGCAAAGTGATATATTGCAATTTTTTAAATTCCTACTATTAAAACACACCACTGCTTACAATAGCATTGCGCCCTTGTGCTGCTTGGTAATGTTTGAGTGGAGCTGAAAATGGATTACAACACTGCCATCTAGTGGTCAGAGGTTTAAACAGAATCTGTGTATCGATACTGTGTTTTTAAGAATCGATACAGTATCACGAAACATAATATCCCGATATTTAATATTTTCGATATTTTCTTACACCCCTACTTGCCCGGAGTGGTGGGCAGCCCTACCACAGAGCCCGGGGAGCTGTCAGGGGCCTTGCTCAAGGGCACTTCACTCGTGTCCTGGTGCATTCCCCACATAGTAATCCACACAGGTGCTGATGTTCTGTAATAAGTTACACATCAGTGTTCAACACACAACATTGTTATTGTGGACACTGAACTAACGTCACAGCATTTCAGTTAAACGAGCTGCAGTTTCACCAGAGATGTTTACAGATACGCAGAGCAGCTCTGGTTTGACAAGCTCCCACTACACTGTCACATCGTGATCCGTGCCTTATTTGATGTTTGTGTAACAGTTTTAGTGTGTTATTGTTCCGAGCAGCTTCACAGCTCACTGTAATGGTCACAGTGGCATCGTGTCGTACTTGATGTGCTGTGTAGTGAGTCTACCACTCAAGCAGTAAGCTAACAACAAAAAAACAAATCTAGAGAAAAATCCAAAGACATGATGCTCATTAAGACTGTTGGAGAACCAAAACATGAAAACTTTCTACAAAGAGCCATCAAAGAACTTCCCGACTGAAATTTCCAAACATGCCTACACATGAATTAAGAAATCATTACTCGGGTTTACATGTTCAGCTACAATTAGACCATTTGTTGAAGCCCCAGGAAACACAGAGTAAAGATTAAAAACATTTGTTTGATACTAAACTTAAATGTTTTATTAAACATCCAGCAAAACTTGAATGAATCACTGCTGATCATGCCTATCTGGAAACTGTGTGGGTGTGGCTAATGAGCAGCTTGATTGACAGCTCTCAGTCCAACACCCCTAGCCTGCTTCACCACTCATACAGAATCACATTATCTAGCTTTCATGTGATGCTGCCTGAACAGAAAAAGTCATGGATGCACAGAAGGTCAGACGAGCCAATGAACAAACAGGCGGATAAGCAAACAAATGCGCAAAGCAATAGGTAAATAAAGAAAAGGGTGAATGAACAGTGTTTCTGTACGAATAAATAAACAAATAGGTGACAGTCAGGTACAGACAGGTGGTCTATCTTGCCAGCTTTTGGTTATGCTGTGTTAGTTTTAGCTCAGAAACTCTTTTGTATGGGTGGGTCAAGAGATGTCAGCCGTGTGATTGGTAAGGCTAATGCGTACAGATGCATTACCCAAGGGCTGCAGAGTTTACATGGAGAGGAGAGAAATATGGTGAAATATATCATTGGTCATTGGAACATTATTCAAAGGGTGCACTTGTACATGTTGGCCTATGTCATGGGGACAGTGAGTCTACCCCATCACCAGGTTTGTGAAAGGACACTGGGGCATACAATATATATGTTATATAAAACCTAGATAATAGGGGTGGGCGATATGGCCCTACAATAATATTACAATATTTCATGGTATTTTTGTGATAACGATACTCTTGGCGATATGACAAAACATTGAATTAAAAAAATATTTCAAGAATACACTACTGCAACAAAATAAGTTACGTTTTATTATTGCATACGATATGATATGACACACCACTGACTGAGATATTAAAAAATACAAGAATTTTCATCAGATTGTAACAGAAGTCAATGATCCAGAATGTCACAATACTAAATAATGCACTCCAAATATCTCCATATATCCAGGACTGAAGTAAAATGAATGATACTGGACAGATTAAATCTGTGTCTAGTAGATATATAATGGGAAATGAGAAAAGTGTGATTTATTTATTTTTTTTGCTAAAAACAGTAAAAAGTAGTACCCTGATGTGATAATTAGGGATGGGTGATATGGCACGATATTTCAGGGTATAATATTGTTCACAATATTAAAAAATGTAGGCGATATTATTGTGAACGATATGATATGGCACACCCCTACTAGGTCATTATAATTTGAGTAAAAGTGTACACCTTAGGGGAATGCGGGCACCTTCCAGGGCTTCCTTTATACCGGCTGGTAGAACCTAGGGCCTTGTGTAGAAGGGGGGCGGTGAGATCCGGGAACCTATGGATGAAAGAAGGGTTAAATGAGACTGTATATACTTACCTGTAAATGTGATTGTGTATTGTATAGTTATATATGTAATGTCTGTTGTATTTGGTTTAAATCGTAGCGTAATATGTGGGGCGGGGTTTGGTGGGACTATAAAGGGGGATTTCATTGTGGATTAAAGGAAAAGAGTGTATGGTCGTGTCTATGTGGCCTCCGACGCACACTGGCTGCTGCTATGCTAGTTGGGGGATCAGATGTGGGACTGAGCAACTGTTGTTAAAGCTATGGTTAGACCCTAGTCTTTCTTTTTTCTCCGTTTTTCTTTTGTCTTTTTTCACGTGTCGGCCGATTCTGCTAATAAATATCACTTACTGTGTAAAACCTACCATCGGAGTCTGGTCAGATCCTTGCGGGGCGGAACCTGCCCTCGTGAATGGTGCGCTACACAGGCTGTGAACCCGAATACCCCAGTACATTCTCACAGCCTACAAGAATAAAATTAACCTCCGTAGACATATTTAGGTTCCCTGGTTATTCTTCCCTAAAATACCAACATCTTGGAGCTCCCATGTTGTTGTAGCTCTGAATGGTCTTTGTACACTGCCCTAGAGTTCAGTGTGCTGTTATGTTTTCTTCTTGAGTGCCTCTGTATCATCCCATGGGACTGACTATTTTGGGGGGTCATATAGTATCATAGTATTGTGTGTGTGTGTGTGTGTGTGTGTGTGTGTGTATATATATATATATATATATATATATATATATATATATATATATATATATATATATATATATATATATATATATATATATATATAATGTGTGTGTATAAATAAATAAATATATATATATATATATATATATATATATATATATATATATATATATATATATATATATATGTGTGTATATGTGTATATGTTTCTTTTCCCTTTTCCTAAGTCTGTAACTGCCCTCTCCTCTCTTAACATGGTGTCTGGTATGCCAGCAGTCATTTATTGTCAGGAGTATAAATAGGATAGCAGGATCACTGAGGCAGGCAGGTGGTCCAATCTGCACACTCAGCTTCCTTCTCCCACAGTGACACAGAGGTTAGAGAGAGTTGTTGTAGCTGGAGAGACAGACGCATGGCAAAGGGGCCATCCAGGCTCACGCTTTACACTGAACACCCAGTGGCACTGTAGCTTGTTCTGTTGAGTGTTTGCTCTACTATTGCAAGGTGCTGTGCTATTCACTGTTCATTTAGACTTTAGTTGCTGCACATACAGGACAGAGCTAAACCACACTTAACTATAACTGCTAATCTAACATGTATGATCATTGTTTGCAGAAGTGTTTCTAGATAACGCTAGTGTGTGCAGCATCTACAGTATGTAGTAATTGAATACATTTACAGTATGTAGTAATGTAATTTTTGTTTTCATTGTTTCAACACATCTGGCAACCTACTCTTGTTGTGCTAACATTGATTCTCTGCTGGTGTTTACTCTCTTTAAAGTGGGATGTAATGGTTTGGACTGTTTTTAAACCTGTAAGGTAGAAGCTCTTGAGTTAAAGTCCTCTCCATTGATACTTGGGATAAACAGTGATTGTAAATCTCTTGTCTAGTGCCCTCAACCCAACCCAACCCAACTTCTTCTCCTGTTGATGAACTGAACCATTGATCCGCTCCTTCTCAGTCTGTTTGAATGCATTCATACTGACCAGGAAAAAAACAGCATTTTTCATTGTTTGTTTTGTTTATCGTTCAAATAATTCGTTAAATGTTTAATATTCTTGTTATTTAATCTCTTGGCCCAAAACTTTCAGTGCTGCTCTTTTTCTGAACATGTTGGTGCACCAACATTTCTCTCACAGGGCCAGACTTCTCATAGAGAGAATGTCCTGAGAAGATTGTGAGGAATGTTTTAGCTGAATGTGGGTGGGGAAAGTTGAGCTCAAATTAGGGTGTGATGGTGTAAGTGGGACAAGGAGCCTGTTGTTAACCTATGGATATAAGGTAAGTCAGCATGGCTATGTTCCCCCCAGAAAACTCTTAATTAGGCACGTACACGTGTGAGGAGAATGCATTACTCACACTAAAAATAAACATTTACCTCTGGCAAGGGAAAACCAGTTCCCTTAGCTAACGACAGCATTTAGACAGCAGCCACTTTCACTTCGTGCCCGTGACGCGCTTGTGTTGCGTGTGCGTCCGGTGGGAAACAACAAGTGTCGTGGAGCGTTTCCAACTCCTTGTGCTCCTAGTCGCATCTGGTGTGAGCTGCCATCTACAGCGTAGGAGCATACAGAGAGGAGTCGGGTGGATAAGGGGGGAAGTAAACATGAATATCTAATGATTGTGTCAATGCCTTGTTATTTAATCTATGCATTGATTCAGATCAATGGATTGGTACATTCATCTTCTCTGGCTAGCTTCGTTTGCTAGTGTTACAGATTGTGCTTGGAACGTTACAAGAGTAAACAATACAGGAACTTGGGGGCAGGCTTTAGAGAGGGCTTTAGGAGGGCTCTCCAAAGACGAGTGGGTCTAGTTTTAATCCAGCACCAAATATTTAACAAGTTGCGCCCAGACGTAGATTCTTGTTATGAGATCATATCTGTCCACAAAGGACTAAATAATAGTTTAAAACCATGTGAATGTAAACGTGCATGTAATCTCTGTCCAAGAGTTTCTAGAAGATATCATAACTGCCAAACCTCGTTCTGTTCTTAAACTGGTCTGTTGTCTTAGACCCTCGCTCTCCATAAAAAGATACTGAAACTCTGGTCCATGCGTTAGTATCATCCCGATTAGATTACTGTAACTCTCTACTTATTGGCATTCCAAACAGAGCTATCCATCCCCTTCAATATGTACAAAACTCAGTAGCTAGAATACTCACTCGTTCATATCCCCCCAGTTCTGTTACAGTTACACTGGCTACCTGTCAAGCTTCAGATCCAGTTTGAACTCCTCCTGCTAACATACAAATCTCTTCATGGTTTAGCTCCTGCCTACTTAGCTGAGCTCCTGCACCCGTACTCCTAGGTCCTCTGAAGCAGGTCGCCTGTCTGTTCCAAAATTCAGACTGGTCACTGTTGGGGGGAGAGCTTTCAGCGTCATAGCCCCCAAACTGTGGAACACATTACCACAATCTCTTTGTGACTGTCACTCACTCTCCTCATTTAAAGCTCAACTTAAAACTTACCTCTTTTCTCAGTACTGTTTCTCTGCTGCTCACAGATTTTTTTATTTTTTTGTTTATTTTTCCTCTCGATGTAAAGCGTCCTTGGGTATGAGAAATGCGCTATATAAATTGAACTTAATAATAATAATAATAATAATAATAATAATAATAATAATATTATTATTGTTGTTGTTGTTGTTGTTGTTGTTGTTGTCCTGTGTGTTTGTTACCAGTTGCGCAGTATGTGGTTTATTTCTGGTTTAGTCCATGGCGCTTCCCTGCTCAGGCAGTTATTGTTTGTTTGATGCCCAGCACCCTAGATTTGGCCAGCACAAAGCTGAGTTTCGGAAAGTGTTTGCATTCACATCAGCTTTTCTGTGAACTCCTGCAAGCTATGCTTACCCGTAAACCAACTCACCGCATCTCGATACAAACACGTTTAGGCGCATCTTCGCCAAAGTAGGAAAGAGCCTTAGAGACAGATATTAGATTTAGAAAGCTTTAGTCTTCCAAACCTTGTTATGGCATGCTGATGGCAAAACAGTCAGCAGCAAATGCATATCTATATATCTTACCCATACCGATTCAGGGTGGCCACGCGATTCCAGACAGAGCGCTGGCCGCTAATCGCCCTGGAAGCAGCCTCTACAATATCCAGCAGCAGACAGTGGGGCTGGAAAGCATTGCTGAGCACAGAGGAGTTGTTTATCTTGGGAGGCAGGCCCTCCCTCCATCACCCTGCCAATAGAGACAGCACAGTGAACCACGCTCCTCAGCAAGATAAGCTGCCCAGACTGGGCCTTTCTGCCAGGCCTGACATGCTACAGTGAAGGAGTGTAATCTATTTCCTAAAACTCTCGTTTAGTTTTTTTGGGGTTCACTTTAACCTTCACGCAGACGCATCACTGAAAAAGAGAAAGAACGAATGCTGTTGTAATGTCAGTAAGTCTTTATTTTAGTTCTCCGTAGGAACATTAGATTTAATTGAAGATGGCATGGTTTTGTTCAAATTTGCTGTTTTTTAAAAAGAATTTGGCAGCCCCCCCCCTCCGTCTTTGGAAAGGAAATTGGCTTAGTGTTAACCCAACCATGACAGCCTTCCTAAGACGCAGGCGTCCGGGAGCTATCTGGGTCAGCCAAACTGTCTTCATGAATAAAAAGGCAGGTATTATTTTATTATAGTGAGCCGTGAGCATGAATAATGTGCGGATCTTTGGAAGTGAAAGGATTGTTTGAGTTCCGTATCATTTCTCAGCCTCTGTATCAAATCTTACCGATCTCCACTTTCAGTTTGTAAGAGGGGGTTCTGTGTTTTATTTCCAAAACACCTGGCTGTTTTTCCCCCGCATTAAAAAACAATCATTTGAGAAGCTTTTTCATGAAACTCTTTCTGGTTTTTATCTTCAGCAAACATTCCGTTAAAGTGGTCTGAAAGTGGGCACGATGGCGCAGAGGGTAGGGCTGTCGCCTCACAGTAAGAAGGGCCTAGTTTGATTCCCCTCGCTGGGAAGCCAGGGTCCTTTCTGTGTGGGTCTGTGTGGGTTTCCTCCGGGTGCTTTGGTTTTCTCCCACTGTCAGGCAGTCAGGAAAGCTGGAAATACTACACTGTGCCTGGATGTGTATGTGTGTCTGTTCCATGGTGTTTCCTGCCTTCTAACCAATGAGCTCTGGGCTGTGGTTACCCGCTGTGACCCAGGAGGATAATTGGTTTAGATGGATGGATGTAATAACTATCATAATTCAAATAATAAGTATCCTGTGCATTAAAAAGTGTCCCCTGATTTGAAATATCAAATAATCTTCTATTGTACACTACCAGTAGTTTTAGATCACTACCAACCAAACGTTTTAGATACACTACCAACCAAACGTTTTAGATACACTACCAACCAAACGTTTTAGATACACTACCAACCAAACGTTTTAGATACACTACCAACCAAACGTTTTAGATACACTACCAGTCAAACGTTTTAGATACACTACCAGCCAAACGTTTTAGATACACTACCAGCCAAACGTTTTAGATTAACTACCAGTCAAACGTTTTAGATACACTACCAGTCAAACGTTTTAGATACACTACCAGTCAAACGTTTTAGATACACTACCAGTCAAACGTTTTAGATTAACTACCAGTCAAACGTTTTAGATACACTACCAGTCAAACGTTTTAGATCACTACCAGTCAAACGTTTTAGATACACTACCAGTCAAACGTTTTAGATTAACTACCAGTCAAACGTTTTAGATACACTACCAGTCAAACGTTTTAGATCACTACCAGTCAAACGTTTTAGATACACTACCAGTCAAACGTTTTAGATCACTACCAGTCAAACGTTTTAGATCACTACCAGTCAAACGTTTTAGATACACTACCAGTCAAACGTTTTAGATACACTACCAGTCAAACGTTTTAGATACACTACCAGCCAAACGTTTTAGATACACTACCAGACAAACGTTTTAGATCACTACCAGACAAACGTTTTAGATACACTACCAGTCAAACGTTTTAGATACACTACCAGTCAAACGTTTTAGATCACTACCAGACAAACGTTTTAGATACACTACCAGTCAAACGTTTTAGATACACTACCAGTCAAACGTTTTAGTACACTACCAGCCAAACGTTTTAGATCACTACCAGACAAACGTTTTAGATACACTACCAGTCAAACGTTTTAGATACACTACCAACCAAACGTTTTAGATACACTACCAGTCAAACGTTTTAGATACACTACCAGTCAAACGTTTTAGTACACTACCAGCCAAACGTTTTAGATACACTACCAGTCAAACGTTTTAGTACACTACCAGTCAAACGTTTTAGATACACTACCAGCCAAACGTTTTAGATACACTACCAACCAAACGTTTTAGATCACTACCAGCCAAACGTTTTAGATACACTACCAGTCAAACGTTTTAGATACACTACCAACCAAACGTTTTAGATACACTACCAACCAAACGTTTTAGATACACTACCAGTCAAACGTTTTAGATCACTACCAGTCAAACGTTTTAGATACACTACCAACCAAACGTTTTAGATCACTACCAGCCAAACGTTTTAGATACACTACCAGTCAAACGTTTTAGTACACTACCAACCAAACGTTTTAGACACACTACCAGTCAAACGTTTTAGATACACTACCAACCAAACGTTTTAGATCACTACCAGTCAAACGTTTTAGATACACTACCAGTCAAACGTTTTAGATACACTACCAGTCAAACGTTTTAGATACACTACCAGTCAAACGTTTTAGATACACTACCAGTCAAACGTTTTAGATACACTACCAGTCAAACGTTTTAGACACACTACCAGTCAAACGTTTTAGATACACTACCAGTCAAACGTTTTAGATACACTACCAGTCAAACGTTTTAGATACACTACCAGTCAAACGTTTTAGATACACTACCAGACAAACGTTTTAGATACACTACCAGTCAAACGTTTTAGATACACTACCAGTCAAACATTTTAGATACACTACCAGTCAAACGTTTTATTACACTACCAGTCAAACGTTTTATTACACTACCAGTCAAACGTTTTAGATACACTACCAGTCAAACGTTTTAGATACACTACCAGTCAAACGTTTTAAAACAGTCCTGAAACGTTTGACTGGTAGTGTTTTTAAACCTTTGATCAGTAATGATCTAAAATGGTTCTCTTGTATTGTTCTAAAACGTGTGACAGGTACTTTACTGTGTAATCTAGTGTTTTTTCTGCTATCAAGTGTATCAATAGGGAGTTTGGAGAAGGCTTTGCAGTGGATGCTAGAACATTTCTGTGAGGCTTTGTTTGCATTAATTCTCGTTCACATAAGTGAGATCAGGTACTGATGTTAGAGGATTTTATAACAAATGCCAATCCAGCTCAAAAAACTCTTGGGCAGAGCTGCATCTCTCCAGAGAACACAGTTCCACTTCTTCACAGCCCAGTGGCCCCTCTAGCCTAACACTAGGCAGTGGGCAAGGTGATCTGAGGCTCTTATGCTCATGCTTTCCTATGGAGATTATACATCGACAGTTGAACATCTGTGACAACAGTGAGTGCGCATGAAAGTAGCTGATTTAATTAATTAGAGGGTGTGAACGTGTAAAACTATGACAACTATGACAAATACAGCATTGTTTTTAACTTAAAACAAAGATTTACAGTATTGCAAAGAGAGCTGATCGTCTGAACACTGCAGCAATCAAAGTGTTTGCCATAGTATTCTGTAGCATCATTCGTTGTCTGCAAATCCCACAGCAGCACACAGATTTCTGTTGATAGGTAAACAACTAAACCTTTCTGCTTAGGAAGCAGTAAGAATAAATCACCAATGGTCAGTAGAATTAGTCCCTGTCCGTTAAGCTCAAAGTAATGCTGATCGTGATCACAGGGCCCTTTTGAGTATTGATCTTTCTCAGCAGTTGTGTAGGTCTGACATCTTCAGCATGGATCCTGATTAGAACCTTGTCAGTCCCAAAATAAAAATTTCCTGTCACCAGACAAGTTCTTGTGTGACTCACTAGTTGCTGATGGACAAAATCAGAGTGTGATCACAGCACATGACTACTATTACAACCTCAAATCAGAAGAAGTTGAGACAGAAAATTGAAATAAAATACAGTGATTCTTGCTTTTATTTCATTGAAGAAAGTTTGAACTTAACATATTTTATATTTTGTTCGGTCAGCTTCTTTTAATTTGTTAATATACATCTATTCCTGCATTTCAGGCCATTCCAAATCAGTTGGGGAAAATTTGGTACAAAAGCAATATCAACAAAAGGCTTTGAGGAGCGAAGATGAACTCCAGTTGGTCAACAATTGTGTGAAAAACAAAACATTCCTCAAAGAAAGATTGGAGGAGATTGCATATTTCTCCCTCTACGTGCATAATATCAATAAACGATCTAAGGAATAGGGCTCAAGCCTAAGTTAAACAGGGCTCAGGCCTAAACTGCTTTATGTTAACCGTGTCCAGAAGTGGTGTTGACTTCTTTGGGCCTGGAGACATCTGGGATGGACAGTCACACAGTGTTCTGGGCAGACCAATCAGTATTCCAGAGCTTTTTAATTTTTACATTTTTTGGGAGTAATGGACATCATGTACTCTGGACCAAAGACTAAAAGGACCATGCCGACGTATGTTAACTTGAAGAAGTCTCTTTTCCTCAGACGTCCTGCAAGACCAGGTGATAGATACTTTATTTATCCCAGAGGGAAGTTCTGTACAGTGAAACACACACACACACACCCACACACACACACTAGTGAACAGGCACCCTAGGGGGCAATGAACACACTTGCCCGGAGCGGCCCTACCACAGCGCCCGGGGAGCAATTAGAGGTTTTGTTCTTTGCTCAAGGGCCTGTCCTGTTGGTTCATGGGATTGAACTGGCAGTTTTCGGGTCACAAGGCTGATTCTCTAACCTCCAGCCCACGACTACCAACCTTACATGCTTACAACATGCTGCACACCTTACACAACCCTAGGACTGGCCTGTCCTGTCCCCAGTGGAGAATGTGGGGAGAATTTTGAAACAGAAAACCATGGTCCAGTACTGGTACACACCATAAGATATTGTGAAGAATGGGAGAAAATAACATTTGAAATACTTGATTGTTCCGTGTCCTGAGTGCCTAAACGTCTTTGTTAGTGTTGTGATAAGGAATGGCAACATTGCATTATTTATTTATTTTTTTTTTTGAATGTGCTACAGGCCTGAAATGCAGTAATTGATGTACATCAATGTAACAAATGAAATTAAGTTGACCAGACAAAACATTAAATAATGGTCTTTGTACTGTCTGCATGAAATAAAAGTCAAAGTAAATGCACCGTATTTTTAATTATATATTTTTTTAAATTATTTTTTTACTTATATTTCTTATACCATTCCAACTTTTTCTAATTTGTCAGTATATTTACATGGAAAAACATGAATGTATTGCTATTCCACCTAATATTCTCCCAACTTAGAGTCATTTACCCATGGAGAAGTCTAAGGCAACATATTTAGCTGTAGAAACTGCAGGAGCGCTGGGAACTCATTTGCGTGTTCATTTGGTGTGGATGTAATCTGAGCTTTCAGAAAGCATCTGAGTGTGGCACAGGCTAATGTGCTTCTCTGGGCTGGGGGTCCTTTATACTTTGTGTGCAGTGCTTTTGTGGCTTAGTGAGTTTATGGGAATTGTAATACATTCCTTAACAGGTGGGAGACTTTTATTTTGATAACTGAAGTTGGAGTGAGAGCACGATGTTAAGAAGCAACGTGCAATCATTTGTAAATACAATCTTAAGAGTTTTTCACTTTTTATTATTTCTATTGTATATACTGTAGTGTTTATTTATCTAGTTTTGTACTGAGTGCCTTGCTGTGCCTTTGCTGTGGAATTTCTCCACTGTGGGACTAATAAACGATTATCTTATCTTACGTTTAGCCCATTGGCCTTGAATGCAAGTCTTTTTTTTATTCTTTCTTTAATCTGAGAATATTCAAACTGTGTTTTGATCAGGTCTGCCCTCCAGGTGTGGGTCATCTCTACCCTTCACACTCCCTATAGCCCTGTACTACTGTGCTCGGCTAGGATAGCTAGCTGTCAGCATATTCACAGCCACATGAAAGCTCACAAGAAGCACTCGCGCTTAGCTAGCGGTTTGCTGAAATGAGAAATTCAGTAGCAGGTTCGGTAGTAAAGCTCTGTGAAGTTTTCAGATGAATACAGACGAATCGGAAGAATCCTTCCTTTGATTGGCTATACAGCTGAATGTATATGTGGGAGTCATGCATCTAGAGCAGGGGTGAGTCAGTAAGTTCCAGTTACAGGAGATTTTCTCAGGCCAAGGTCCGGACCCTCATCATTTCTAACTTGTATTATGATTCAGTGGTGTATCCTGTTTACTGAAGTAGTCTAGTATCAGCATCTTATACCATCAGCTACTGAAACACCAACACACCACACATACCGTTCAGTATACTTCAGTATATTTACTGTTTAAATGCTGAACTGAATGAATTATTTATAAAACTTAAAATAAATGTTTTTTCCTCACTTCAAGTAAAACAAGGTTAAAAAAATTCATCTTAAAGTGTTTATTTATAGAGAAAGTAAATAAAATGTGGGTCTTCTTGTTAACTCAGCTTCACAGATTAACATGTTGGTTTTACAGAGCGGTGTTCTCCAAAACTAGACGAGCAGGTCCATTCCAGACCCGTTCCTGTTAAACACTCAGTTTTCACTGTTCACTTTTCTGTTTTTAGAGCTCGTTATTCTTTCTGACTCACTTTAGTCTCCGGCAGCTACTCCTAGCTTCGTGCACCGCACATCCCCAACGTGCACAGATCCGATTGGCTGAGGAGCCTTCTGTGATCTTACAGTGCACGTGATTGGCCTCTGAATTCTCTGTGCCGTAAACCCTGTATACCGTAAAGACTAGAAAAGCTCCGCTGCTTAAAATAAACACAGTCTAAATTAAATAATTCTCAATAGTTGATCGCTTTGGGTCCACATTGGACAATGTCTGGGTCCAGATCCAGACCGCGGTCGGCCTATTAATGACCTCTGATCTAGAGCTTTATCAGTTTTCTTTTTTCTTTTATTCGTGCACATCTCTGAAATGTGCAGTGGAGATTGCAGATCTTTGTATATGGGTACATGCTGGCTGGGACTAGAACGTGTAGATAGGTTGAGATTTGTGACTCTTTGTGTTTTAGGTCTTGTGTGATTACTTGCAGTGATGAACTCAGGACTAGTGCCTGAAACCGTGAGAACATACTGTTCATTGCGTTTCCAGCAGTTTGCTGTCCCAGTGTTTATGATTTTCTAATTTAAACGGCTGAAATAGCTAACTTGACTTTTATTTATCTCCTTCAGGGGTATAGTCCCCTCCCTCATGACCCCGGTTCTCAGAAACAGTAATCAGGTATGACACAATCCAACCGCACAGTGCAATCAGCAGGACCGCGTTCATATTTAGTTTTTATTTATTGGGTATCTTGCCGCTTGACCGGCTGTCTCACAGGAAATTAACTTATTCACAGTGTTATGGCACAATAGAGAGTAAAAGTTGCTGAGCCAATCGCACCACCCGGGGAACAGCGAAGCCATTTCGCTCCGGCAGACCTCTTAATGGCTGCGGATGACACGGGGAGTTGAAATTCATCAGTCAGTCATACAGAGATCAGTAGTTTGCGCACCGTCGGAAGAACCGCCACAGCAATATCGGAGGCATACACAAAGTTAGGAAGCTCACCACAGCGAGATCCACAGCGGCTTCTTCATGATGTCATCTGCTGTTATTCAAACCAGTCATTGATTCTGTGCTCCATCACTCCATCACAGCAATTATCTGGGCAAAAGTGCCTCATCACTTAAGTTCAGATATCATGAGATTTGACTGCCTCTGTGTCCTCCAGTACTGCTTACACCATTTCCTTGAAGTCAGGCAGCTTGGGGCATGTGCTGTCTTGGTGCTGGAGTGTTTATATCCTGACTTAAGGCTGTAATCAGCTTGTAAATAGCAAAATAAACTCCAAACGACTTTTTAGTTCTTCCGCTCTTGATGTGTTTGGAGAATATATGTATTACTTGCCGAAGCCACAAGTTTTGTTTTAAACTTGAAGTATCTTGATGAAAGGAACTACTACAAACACGATGCTGTTTAATTGTGGGATATCTTAATCAGCAACCAAGTTCCAACCCTGCATTTACACCAACAGTGACGCGATGCAGCGGCTCAACAGGCGCTCATTCATTTTCATTGAAAGCTAGCGATTGCTGACGAAGTTGAGCGAAGTTTAACTTATTAATAGCAAATTAGTAGCAAAGGTGTCGAAAGCATTCGCATTCATTACTCAGGTAGACGTATAGATATTATGGTGAAAGAATACTTCTGTAGACGTATCAACTGAAGCTTTTTACTCCAGTGAAAGTGTAAAAGTATTGCTTTTAAAACTATTTAAAGTATAAAAGTAAAAGTAGTGTAAGGAAAAATGCCATTAAGGACAAAAGCTTAGGCTACACCACGGGGGTCTATAGTGCACTAGTCCACCTCCCCAAAAAAATAATTCGTCTAAAAGCCATAATGACTATAATGTTATATTAAAATGTTAATGTTGATAAACTTGGGATGCGCTAGGCTTCCTGCTTCAGACTCATATACGCCCATTGAACATGAATGTAGTTTAGTACAATGTAAATATATTAAAGAAGCATATCTGTTACTACTGAACATTAACATGTGTTTCATGGAGCAGAAGATATGATGACTAGTTGTCTATAAGTATTGTAATGATACAAAAAGTCAAATTTCAAAGACATGTTATCAATAATCTTTACTGGAATGTACATGTACATGAATGAAAACAAGCTGAAATGAAATAGGAGTAACGAGGCTGTGTTTAAAATGTAAGGAGTAGAAAGTACAGATAATGGAGTGTAAAAGTAATCTGAAAAATAATTACTCCAGTAGAGTATAAATAACCAAAATTTCTACTTAAGTAAGGTAACAAAGTATTTAGGTTAGAAGTGAAGCGATGTGGCGATGGATGACTGATAGGAATTGAGTGTTGAGCAGGGTGGAACCCGCTTTATCTCCGCCATCATGAAACGGTTCCTCCTTTTATGGTTCCTAGATAATTGTTCTACTAGAGATGGAAGAGAAACTCGTCGTAAAGAAGAAACACAGGTTTCGTCACACTGACTGCACAGACAGCGCTGCCCTGCGCAGGGAGGACGTTTATAGCTGAGCTATTTCACTCCAGGATTTTTATTTTTAGCAGGAACGCGTCTGATTAGTGGTAAACTGTGCGTGTGTCTGATTTGTGGTGAGAATATAGTCTTTATCGTTATACTCTGTAGATACTAGCTAGTAAAGTACGCTGTGCTGCCGTTATATTTGCTTGGCGTCAGTGAAACCATGTCAACCAAAGATCAGCTTGAGTTCAGAAACACCCGCAGTTGATGAGCGAGCAGCGATTTGGGCAATCAGCGGTGAAAAGTGGCTGTGGGTGTGAACGCAGGGTAACACTGTGAAGCTAAATTTAAAATAGAACTGAGAGAAGCTGAGTCTGAAGGTAAAAGCTTTAGAAACTGCATAGGTGCTACATCTGGATGATACAGCGATGCAGTCGAGGGTATAGCAGATGGCACGAATGAAGAGGAGAACTGGTTGGTGCCAGGTAACTTGGAGGCCCTGGTGGTTGGTCCTCCAACAGTATTCAGCAGGACAGGAGGCGTACAGAAAGTAAAGAAAGAGTTAGTTCTGGTTTGGATTAATATACAGAGGATGTGAAGCATTTCAGAGTGTAGCTGGCAGATCTGAGAGAACGAGAAGGTAACATAGATATGAGAGTACCCTGAAACACTGGGGTCCCACCACTCCACCATCAGCAAACTTGGATTGACATGGCTTTGATATACTATGGCTTTGTTTTTGCAGGCAGGTTACTTTGCTCTACTTGTGACTGTCTGCTTAGACAGACGTGTTTATCTTAGACAAAGATTTGAAGTCTTTGTAGATGTTTTAACTATCAAAATGTTCAACTTTTTCAGTTAATCATTACTCAAAACAATATCACATTTTTGTGATATCAAAATTTTTTAATCAAGTTTTGTCTCACCTATCTGTAGGTACTAAAGAAATGAGATGCACTGTTTTGTGTTGTCGTTCTGACTGATGTCTACAGATCACCACACGTGGGGAAAGATGTGGTGGTATTTATTCAGCTGTTTCAGTTATCATGCCACTCCATCTTTAGTAATTTACCTGGTAATTTATTCTATCCAGGATATTTTTGAATGGTTTATTGGTGAGCACTGATATAAGCAGTGCCAAATTTCCAATTCCTCCATTGTACCTTTCTCCGTTTGTGAAGGGCAAGGCTCCATCCGTGTTTGCGGAGGGCAAAGAGCATGTCTAATGCGAAAACAATTTAAACCCTACAACGTAATTTCCCTCTCCCGTCTTTTTCGGTGTTTCTGCCAGGCAGACGTGCAATCCCCCGTGCTAAGAAGAGACGGTATAGCATAACCTTGGTGTCAGCAGTCTATGCTGGCCATTTGGATGTGCAGGCACATTGCTATAGATGAAGTTAATGACCTTAGGTGCTGCAATCAGCCTTGATGATAATGCTTTGCAATATGAGGGAATTGGTATTCACTGTGTCCACTGCAAACAATGAATTATTAATGCTTGGCTCCAAGCAAACTTTCCTCTCTAAAGATGGGGAGGATAGTTGCGGGGTAAACGGTGGGAAGAGAATATAAAACGATCTGCTCCTCTAAAGCACATCAGCGTTGTGATTTAAACGTTACACTCCATTTGTCAGCAGTTAAGCCTTCATCTGTTCGCGCTTAATGTGGATTTAATTAGTTATTATTACAAACCAATTTGCAAAAAAGTTGGGGCAATATGTGAAATGCCAGTAAAAACAAAGCAGCACAGTCTGTTTGACCCACGTTCAACTGAAAACAGAACAATAACATGATATTTGATGTTTTACTTGGATTTTTTTTCTGTAAATAAATGTTTATTCCAGATATGATGCATGGGCTCTCAGAAAACTGGGACATAAGCATGTTTATTAATGTAATCACTTTTCTATTTAACTCTTTGATGCACAATCTATGCAAACCCCTTCTAATACACAGTATGGGTCAAACCTGACCTATTTTCTATGTTATTGTGTGTATTGCTGAGTATCTCTTTGGTATATCTACTGAAATCAGGTTATTTTATTATTTAATGTTACAGGTGTTCATAAAAAATCTTGTATTTGATTTTAAATCATTATTTTAATTCTTATTTATTCACTTTATGAACAAAAATAGCTTTTGTACATATGTTACTGACTGCAAATGTTTACAAATGTCAACAGTTCCTATCAAACTCCATAGTTATACATTTTGACCCGTGTTGTGTTTTAGAAGGGCAGTGATTCAAAAATTATTTTGAGTTAAAAGCAAGTGCATTGATAAATTCATGGAAGCTTGAATGATGAAATTCATTTATTGCAAAAATATAGAAAATAAAATCTCAATCTCAGCCATGCGGCTGTAACATGTACAGAATATGGCCCGACTATATTACTAAACATGGGCATTCCTGAAAAAGACGTCGTCTACAAGGCAGCATAGGTTACTCCAAAACTTTCATTATCTTTTCCCACAGTGCTTTCACAGAGGTGCAGGTTACCCATGTCATGGGCACCAATACACCTGTTGATCTTTATGGTGATAACAGTTTGGATGGTCTTTTACTTCTTTAGCCCCACATTCATTATTTCTATGAACAGTCTGAAACAATCTGACTCGCCATACTCATTTCCACTGTGCGTTAGTCCATATCAGACAAAATCCTCTGAAATTTCTCTGAAATTTCTAACTAAAAGAAAAGGCTACAGAAATATTGACCCTTAGAAATGGACAGAACACTGCGAACTCTGGATTTGATACACATCAGTACGCTTGTAGGAAAGGGTGATATGTCAGAAAATTATAAGTCTGAGCATGTAAAGCCTCATTATCAAGGTGTTTAGTTCTGAGTCTCATTGCATTTGAAGGACGTTTAGTTTAAATTATGGCTTTTCCAATTGAAAAATCACACTTGTTTTATGTTGACCTAATGTTTGAGTCCAGTTCTGGTTGCCAGTCACCTCTTCACCATCACCATCCAGAACTGCTTAGCTGGAACACATGAAGCCAGCCATCACGACTTTTGTCACTGTCACTAATACAGTGTCATTGGGGAGCTGGACGCGCTAGAGGAACGCTAACTGCCAATTTAGTGTCGTGTCAGATAACAGACACCTGTGCAGTACAGCCAATTATGTTCACTTGGACTCCCGACCTTGGGTGACTGTGGGATTGTGAGGGATCAAACTTACAATCACTTAACAATAAGGTTAACACTTAGGGAATTGCGCTACCTGGAAGTCCAAAATACAGATTGGAAAATTCTGAGGTTGGCCCATCTCAAGGATTCTTTTACATCCTGCAATATTTTATTTATATATGTATATAATATTGCAGGATGTAAAGTAGCCTAGAGCTGGGCCAATCTCACTATTTTCCAATCTGTAGATAAGCACATTATTTTGGGCTTCCTATATACAGATAGTGCTGTCTGACAGTCCATTTATAAATAACTTGGCATTAGGTGTTCATACATTTGTTAGCTAAAAATGGTCTAGCTTAGCCTTTAGTATATTTATGTATGTATATATTAGGGCTGGGTATCGCCACTGATTTCCCGGATCGATTCGATCCCGATTCACAAGGTCCCAATTCAATTCAATATGGATTCATTTAGGGATATTTCAGTTACAGTAATATGTTTTGTTTGAATATGAAAAGAGATTTTCAGAGAACTAATGTGGTAAATGTACAAGGAACACTCAACCTACCATTACTAAAAACATTAGTGTTTATATGTTTGTATACTGTCAGGGTTTCTGAATCCAACATGTAGCCAGACATCTACTTTCAAGTTCTGGGGCGCCTTTACTTGTGCTCGAGCCATGCTTAACTGATGTGCCGCCCCAGCCAGATCTTGTTGCGCGAAAAACAATGGCTGGAATGCTAATTTTAAAGGTCGATCTCGGGTTTATACGAATCGATATCAGATTATTCAAATGAAGATCGATGTGAATTGAAAAATCGATTTTTTAAACACACCCCTAATATATATATATATATATATATATATAAATTCTTATTGACTTAGACTCTAGCACTGTCTGAATATACTGAATATATTAGGTCTAAAACTCTGAGAATCAGTAGTGAGAACCATTACTGGTGAGTCTTCAGTTCTTATGCCATGGATCTGGCGTAGGTATGCAAGTTGATAGAAGCAATTTATGGGTCTGTATTCCTCTCTCTATTCTTTCTTCCTTTGTT
Organism: Megaleporinus macrocephalus; assembly: GCA_021613375.1. NCBI lineage: Eukaryota > Metazoa > Chordata > Actinopteri > Characiformes > Anostomidae > Megaleporinus > Megaleporinus macrocephalus. The sequence continues at coordinate 56,117,300 of CM038702.1, forward strand.
CCCTTATCTACTCAAAGCAAGGAGTGACCGCTTTACTCTTTTCCTTTATGCGTGTGTAACTTGCACTCCTTTTTATGGTATCAGTATAATGGCTGCCTTTTTCCAGCCTTTCTTTCCCCGTAAAGGCAGACAGACCAAACTTGGTTTGAGGCTTCGGGCCATTGTCCCACACTGCTTCTCCTGATAGTCTGCTGCTGTCCTTTCGTTCATCATGTTTCATTCTCCATTTTATAGATGATACGGATAAACTGCAAGTCGTTTTTCAAACCCCCACCACCACCACCACCGCCGCCACTGAGTATTTTATTTTTGTACTAGAGCCACCAAACTTGATTTACAGCTTTAGGCCATGTTAACTTTGGTGCTCATTTCTGCTCCCACTCCCCCCTTTGAGTGTGTGCGATTTTTTTTTTTTGTTCATACTCCTCCGGCCATTTGGCAACCGATAGTCGCAAGCAATGCCAAAACGCATTTAAAACTGCTTTCACAAGTAAACTTCATCTGCATCAGTGCAGCCGTTCTCCTACATTTTTTCCCCCGTCAGGATAAGCCCCCCTCACAGTAGTAAGCATAGGATTAGCTAAGCCTCATAAGGACGATTACTTCAGTGTTATGTGGCTTTCTTCTGAAAGAATACATTCCTTAAGAGTAATTGAGGCATCTTGTTTTCAGATTTGAACGAGTTTTAAATGGATTTTAGGTTTAAGCTTCTGTTGTTAAAGAAACGATTCTAAACTGTTTTAAATAGGGTAGAGGTGGCAGTACTATAATATCACAATATATCAGGAGATGCATTTATTCATGATGTTTGTTTTTTCGTACATCTGATCAGTTTGAACTGAGAACCAGTAGTGCTACACTCAAAAGTGATCTATAGTCAATGCTTTGTATAATGTTTTGCACCAATCAGTAGGCCTGTGTATTGGCAAGAACCTGGTGATACAATACGTATCATTATACAGCGGTAACGATGAATGATATATTGCAATATTGCAAGTAAAGTGATATATTGTTCAAATCCTACTATAAGAACTCAACACTATGAAGAGGTTTGTCAATGCTTACAATAGCATTGCGTCCTTGTGCTGCTTGTTAATGTTGGAGTGGAGCTGAAAATGGATTACAACACTGACATCTAGTGGTCAGAGGTTTAAACTTTAAACTAGAGATGGAAGGATCAATCGGCCATGTATCGGTATTTTAATCAAAATATAAATACACCCCGAGAGCCGATGGATGACCTTAAACAAATGAGCCTAATTCTGTTTTTCCAGCTAGCGTTTCATCCAGGAAGAGGAGCCCTCCAGCCAGCTCCCTGCAATTCCTATCTGAACCACTAAGTGGAAATACATACCCTTTCATTTCCACAGACTGACTAAAGCAGCGGCCTCGCAAGAACCGTTTACGGCGTTCACCTGCATGTGCGGATAGAAAACGTGTCGTCTGTCTGTGAATGTGACTCATCCAGGGCAGTTTGTAACATCTGTAAAATTAGTGAAATCTGTGTGACTCGTGGGAACCAAGACAAACAGCAGAGCTAGCACGCACAGCTAGCACAAAACAAATAACCCAGAGAACCGTGCAGACCAGATCTGACCGGTACAAAAAGTCCAGCAGCAGAAACAGCCAGAGAACTAAAGGAACCACAGCCAGAGTGATTGAGTTTATAGTTCTAGATAAGCAGCTCTTCTCGGCTGTAGAAGACGTTCATTCTGCTGCTTAATATTCACCTGGATCTCCGCTCTGCTGTTCCTAGTAGAGATACTTTTCAGATGTGGCTCTTCCGGAGCTGTACCAAGCGGTTTACTCCCACATAGACCAACTTCTAATTTAGTTACAAATATCATACTGTTTCACATGAGCTCGTTAAAAATGGTAATAAACCAGTTTCCACCATGTTTCATGACTTGCTTACGCTAGTAATTGCATGTAGCCCTGCTGTGGCATATAGCCCCGCCCTCGATGAGTATCGGCTATCGGTCGATCACATTGAAAGGTGATCTGCGATCGAAATCGGCCTCAAAAACGCTGATCGGTCCATCTCTAGTTTGAACACAACACACAATGATTCACTGTCTGCCAGGAATCTGTGTATTGATATTGTATTTTTGAGAATTGATACAGTATCACCAAACATAATATCCTGATATTCAATATTTAGATATTTTCTTACCTCTACCAATCAGGGTATCCAGTTCTTGGGTAGCTGTATGCTTTTTATGGATTTTTGGCCTTTCAGATTCAAGCGTGAGTTCAGAGCCCCGGTGTCTTTTTCTCGTTTACTATTGAAAGTCTGTGCCATATAGCACGGGTTGTATTTTAATTGACGTGGCGATGTCAGGCTTGCTTGACAAAGGTAGTTCACAAGTTTTCCTTTCTAATTTTATGTTGCTCTGGCGCACACATTCTCTGACGCCGGTTCACAAAATGATAGCGTGAGCGTCTTGCTAGGCTTTTGTGTGAAATCATGCTTTGATCATATGTCAGGAAGTTGGAGGCGTTCGCTGGGAACAGGGTTATATCTTCCCTTGTGGCAGGTATAATTGAATAGCGCCTCACTCTTTGCCGTTCTACGCCTCGCATTCTTTTTTACCCAGTGAATAGGAAAAAAAACTGTCTTCAGTGTGTCACTGTGGGGTAATTGTAGGCACAATTTCAGTTTGAAGTAGAGATGAAATAAACTAAGTGTTGAAGTGTGTTCAGCAGGTTTGAATTATTCATAACTGTGTCGGCCTTTTGTCTCAGCCCGATTGGTTCAGCCAATGGCTGCATTTCAGCGTCGCTAGAGAAATTCAAGAGATTTGTTTGTTTTTGGGGTGCTGTCCACTTATTGGTTGGTGTGTGTTGCTAGAGATGGGCTGATCTTGACTGTGTTTTTTTTTGTTTTTGGCTGATACCGATGACCTTTGAGTGCGATCCACTGATTGAGAGTGGGGCTGGCCTTTATGATGTGTTTACATGTTTGTGTAAAAATAAATTCTGCACCTCATAGCAGTACGCTGCTGGTGGCAGCAGGAAGCCCCTCAAATATTGACATGGTGGCAGCATTACTGGCAAAAATCAGAGTATCAGAGTATCAGAGTAATCAGTGTAGTGTTATTAAGGTGAATAAAGGCAGGAGGACTCTTATTGTTTTTAATTATAAAACAGTAAGGTACATGTGGTTTACTTTACCGCTGTGGTCAACAGCAGATGTTCCACTTACTGCTCCGGCCTGGGTGTTGCTGTTACAGCTTATGCAGCTCCATTGAAAACAATGAAATGCTGTTCTTCTACTGCAAACTTGTAAATGAAGCACAAATGTTCAAGACTCTACATCAGGGGTATTAAATTAGAGTCAGTAAGGTCCAGTTAGAGTAGTGGTTTATCCTGTTTACTGAAGTAGCCCAGTATCAGTATCTTATACCATCAGCTACTGAAACACCAACACATCACACGTACCGTTTAGTATATTTCAGTATATTTACTGTTTAAATGCTAAATTTAATTAATTATTTATAAAAGTTCAAGTAAGTGTTTTTTTTCTACCTTTAAGTAAAAACATGGGCTACATAAAAAAACAGAATGCTTTAAAAAAAAGTGCATCCTAGTTTATTTATAAAAAGAGTAAATAAAGTGTGCGTCTTCTTGTTAACTCAGTTTTACATCTTGACCTGTTGGTTTGGAGCTGCTTGTGAGAAGAAGAAACATGTACGTCTCTACTCGCTTTACTCTCTGACTCGCTTTACTCTCTGACTCGCTTTACTCTCTGACTGTCTTTACTCTCTGACTCGCTTTACTCTATGACTCGCCTTACTCTCTGACTGGCTTTACTCTCTGACTGGCTTTACTCTCTGACTCGCTTTATTCTCTGACTCGCTTTACTCTCTGACTCGCTTTATTCTCTGACTGTCTTTACTCTCTGACTCGCTTTACTCTCTGACTCGCTTTACTCTCTGACTCACTTTACTCTGACTCGCTTTACTCTCTGACTCGCTTTACTCTCTGACTGGCTTTACTCTATGACTCGCTTTACTCTCTGACTCGCTTTACTCTCTGACTCGCTTTACTCTCTGACTCGCTTTACTCTATGACTCGCTTTACTCTCTGACTGTCTTTACTCTCTGACTCTCTTTACTCTCTGACTCGCTTTACTCTATGACTCGCTTTACTCTCTGACTCGCTTTACTCTCTGACTCGCTTTACTCTATGACTCGCTTTACTCTCTGACTCGCTTTACTCTATGACTCGCTTTATTCTCTGACTCGCTTTACTCTCTGACCCGCTTTATTCTCTGACTCGCTTTACTTCTTGACTCGCTTTATTCTCTGACTCGCTTTACTCTGACTCGCTTTATTCTCTGACTCGCTTTACTCTCTGACCCGCTTTATTCTCTGACTCGCTTTACTCTCTGACCCGCTTTATTCTCTGACTCGCTTTACTCTCTGACCCGCTTTATTCTCTGACTCGCTTTACTCTATGACTCGCTTTATTCTCAGACTCGCTTTACTCTATGACTCGCTTTATTCTCTGACTCGCTTTACTCTCTGACCCGCTGTATTCTCTGACTCGCTTTATTCTCTGACTCGCTTTATTCTCTGACCTGCTTTATTCTCTGACTCGCTTTACTCTCTGACCCGCTTTATTCTCTGACTCGCTTTACTCTCTGACCCGCTTTATTCTCTGACTCGCTTTACTCTCTGACCCGCTTTATTCTCTGACTCGCTTTATTCTCTGACCCGCTTTATTCTCTGACCCGCTTTATTCTCTGACTCGCTTTACTCTCTGACCCGCTTTATTCTCTGACTCGCTTTACTCTCTGACCCGCTTTATTCTCTGACTCGCTTTACTCTCTGACCCGCTTTATTCTCTGACTCGCTTTACTCTCTGACCCGCTTTATTCTCTGACTCGCTTTATTCTCTGACTCGCTTTATTCTCTGACTCGCTTTATTCTCTGACCCGCTTTATTCTCTGACTCGCTTTACTCTCTGATTCTCTGATTATTCTCTGATTGCGCACCGGACTCCTGAATCTGCACCGATCTGATTGGCTGAGGAGCGTCTTTGGTGATCTTACAGTGCACGTGATTGGTCTGTGAGTTTACTGTGCAGCAAAGCCCGTATACCAATAAGACAAGAAAAGTTCGGCTGCTAAGAATAAACACTGCCAACATTAAATACTTCTCAATAGTTTATTGGTTTGAGTCCACATTGGACGATGTTTGGGTCCGGACCATGGCCCACCTATTAGTGACCTCTGCTCTCCATGCTGCATCTTACAGTGATACAGTTTTCCATGGCGGCTGCATTAAACACAGTAGAATTTTCAGTTTGTTGTCGTCCGACTACCGAAAAACATGCAAACAGAGCCTCAGTCGTCTGTCCTAATTCTGCTGTCCTCTGATACTGACTGTTCTGGGGTCAGTAATGTACTCTTAAGTCTTGTGTCACTTTAGCTGTGTTTACTTTGATTTTTCTCATGAGACATGTTAAATGTCAGATATGCTCAAAACTGCCAGCCTGACGAAGCAGCACAGGGGAGGTCCACCGTTTTAGTCCTGTAGTCAAAAATCTAACGGTCTGTACATTTACATCTGGAACAGCAGGGTCGCGTGACTAGTGGTCCACATGAGGGTCGTCAGCAATTCTTAACCCGTGAAATATGGCTCACATGAGTTAATGTCATTGGTCAACTCTTCAGATTGGCTAAGTTGGAGATCAGCTATGTATTGGTCGGGCTGATTTCCAGCTTAAACACATGATCAGCTGATACCGATTAGAGATTGACCGATAGCTGATGCCGATGTTTAGAGGTCAGGGTTAGCCGATGGCTGATATCTAGAGGTTTTCTGCTTTATTTGCTGCTAAAATGTCACACTAGTAATAACAAGTGGATACACAACATTTCTGAACTTAACATCATTTATTGAACACTGACTTAACAAGAAAAAAACTAAATATTATCTGCCCCCCAAAAAAATACAGTGTGACCACCTTACTGCTGAAAGAGTGTAACATACATCTCTTCATGCCCGTAACTAACACGTTCCACACGGCTCACATGTTTACTGCAGTTACAAAGAGTGCCTCACTTCATGCTCAGGTTTTATGGCGTTGTAGTGAAATTGCCTGGCGCTGATATCAGCCGATGCCGATATATTAAAAAATAGGCAAATATCGGCCCAATATATTGATAGATCTCTAGTACCGATACGTAGCTGATCATCTCTATTTATTCAGTTTTTCCTTGTCTTTAGAGCTGGGTATTGGAATTGGAATATTGGAATCTGGGTTCAGAATGTTTGGATTACGATACTTTTTTCCAATACCTTCTTTTCAGTTGCAAACTGTGACTGTGAATAGTGACTGTGAGGTTGAGTGGGCATTTTTTACAGACTGCAAAAGACTACAGACTAATCAAGAAGTGCTGACCTTAGTAAGACGCATGCGGAGTGTAATTTACACAGCCAATGACCTTTTAGGTTTTTGGAACAGGCATGCCTTTTGGCTCACTGATGCTAAGTCTGACTACTCAGGTACTGAAATATGGTATTGAATGGTCATTAGTACACCTGCCAGAATAGACCTGTTTAACTGCTGACGGATGATGTATTTCATTTCAGTTTGGAGGTCCAGATCTGGCTTGAACTTGGTTGCCGTGGTTTTTCCGTGGTTTTTCCCCACTTGCTTGTATTGAGAGGTATTTATTTTCTTCTGTGGTGAAATTCATTGTCCTTGCACGCTGCCAGGTTTTCAACCTGCCAAACCCATCGGCTGGGCCACTGGAGACAGCTGCGAATGATTTCCTCAGACCTGCGCATTGGCGATAGACCCAAAGCAGCACATGCAGACTGCTGTTGAACACGGGGCCTTTGGTTCCTGGCCAATCAGAAATAACAAAGACACTTTGGGAAACGCTGGGAGAAAAAGGCATTGAGGAAAACGCGCTGGTTTGAAGGCGGCTGTCTATTTGGAGAACTGACGTCTTGTTTTATAGCCACCATCAAGCAATTTAGTGCTTACAAATTACCTTCTGCCAGTTGTTCATAGCCCCCTCTCTACAAGCCAACATATGAAATGTGGATTCACTGGGTTGAGCGGGCAGGACAAGGTGTTGTACAGATAACTCTGTGTGCTTTGCTGGATGTAGGTCAACTAGCACAATGAGAGAAGGCTAAAATCAGGTCTTAAATATTATCATGCTAAGAAGTTTTTTTGTTGTTGTTGTTTTCTCTCGTCTGGATCATCGTAATGCCTTGTTTTGGCACACCTTAAAAGTATAAAAGAGAGTAAATAAACCACAGCTTGTACAGAATGCATGTCCCCCTCAAACGCGGAAGAATAAACACATGAGTCTAATACTGGCAGCGCTTCTCCGGCTTCATGTTTAATACAGAATACGCTTGAAAGTCGTCTTGTTTGTTATTAAAGCCATTAATGGACTAGCACCTTCTTATATGTCAGATAGTCTAACTGAATGTGAGCCACAGCAATGTCTAAGATCATTAAACACAGGATTACATCCAGTTTCAAAAGCTAAACACAGACGACACAGTGAGGCCGCTTTTAGTGTATGCACTCTCAAACTGTGCGACTCCTGCCAACACGACTTTTAGCAGTTAGCTGTAAAGAACAAAGCTTAGAGCGTTTCTTTTCACTTCAGCTTTCCTGTAGCTTTATGATATTATCATTGGATATTTCGTATAAGCGTGTATTTTACTTATTTTATATACTTCCTTTTTTTTCTTTTATTCTTATTTTTTGTTTTTACTTTTAAACTTATTTCTATTTATGATGTTTTTAGGATTAATTGTTTCCTCAGTTATTTTTCTTGTTTTCTGCTAGCTTTTATTTGACATCTTCCTTGTAATGCACTTTGAACTGCATTTGAATGTACTGAGGCTGCTATATATATATATATATATATATATATATATATATATATATATATATATATATATATATATATATATATATATAAAGGCTGTTATCATTATTATTATGTTATTAAATATAGGTCCTCTGTAATTCACTGGGAGAATGACCTTCTCCTGATGGCTGTTAGTCTATTACACAACGCCCACCAGCAAAAGGCCATTTCTTAATGTTAATGTTTAAACTTTACTGAGGAAAACTGAGTTGTTCACTTTTTCTGAGGATGAAGACAACTCGTCAAGTCGGTTTCTGAGCAAAGCAGAATTTTCAGTGTTACTACAGTGGCTTCTAAGGTTCATGATTTCTTGGTAAATAGACTAAAAATGATTGACTGGTGCTTCAGGGATATGAATAGAGCTGAAGTCTGTAGCTGAATGCTGAGCTGCAGTGGCAGATGGTGGCACTGATGGGAGATACCTCAGCTGAAAAAAGCACTGGAGTTGGTATCAGCGTCTGGGACGTGCGCCTGCCACGACCAGTTTGCAAGATCCTGTCTCAGAAGACTCGCTGTCTTCTAGAAAGCCACAGAAAAAAAATGTATTTCTTTCTAATTAGCGTTGGATTATATGGCCTAAAAATACTGTCTCAACGGTTTCTTTGGAGAGCAGCAGTACTTATCATGATGAATATAATTAGATGTTTAGCCCTACAACCTATTGGCACTGTGTAGTTAAGTGGCTAATTTGTGACTCTGTAATTTTGCTCATCATTAAGCAGTCACATCCCAACATGGTTAATGCAACTCGGGTCTTGAGGATGTAAAGCAGTGTCAGTGGAATACAGTGCTGAGGCTGTAGAGTGACATTTCATTGCATTAGTAGTAACATTAACAGTTACAAAATACGCATTACTCTGTCTAAAAAAGTGAATCCCTTTATATTAGTGCATATATAGAAATTGGTTTCCATCAAGTAGAACCACTTGACCATGCAAAATGCTATTCAAGCATTTCAAGGTTCTTTGAGTTTGCATGGAAGAACCTCTAGTCTTCATGCTTTTTTTAGGACTAGTTTGCATTCAAAACAAACAAAAAACAGCAAACAGATTTAATAAGCTCCAAGTATAACATCCAATCTATCTGTATTTAATTTGTTGCTTTTATGCACCTTCTGCCACGTTAACTCCTCCATCTTCCTAGTCTTAAAACTAACCCGTTACAGCTGCGCCCTCCCAACTAAAGCTGTTCCCAAAGCCCTCGCTGACATTCTGTTCCCCTTCAAACAGTCCCTCCACGCAAGCAGCCTCACAAATAAAGCTCCACTGCCTCACAAGGGTCTTTCTTATATGTGTCTAAAGTGGGTAAAGGAGATATTTCTGAGGAGACTAGATATAAGATAATCAAAGGAAACAAATGAGAATGAGAGTTTCCAAAACTATAGTTCATATAGTAGAAAAATAGGATTCTATAAACAAGTTTACAAGATCTGGTAAACCACCCAAACAGTCCCCATCAGTTAAACAGTAGTTTCTGTCTATCGGAGAGAGAAGAGAAACAAACTCTACTTCAGATATTAAAGATATCTATTTGACCGCTCAACACTATGGGTCATGATGTGTAGGTGACTATCAGCTGTTACTCAGAAAAAAAAAGTAGAAGACTTGCACAAGAACAACAAACAGTGAACAGGTTGGATTTTGAGTCAGAAAATTATTATTATTTTGTATTATTATATTATTATTATTATTATTATTATTGTTGTTGTTGTTGTTGTCGTTGTTGTATTATTATTTACTACAACAAAACTACAACATGCTGTATTTTGCTAATCTGATCGTTATCAAAGTAAACTGAAGTGAATACAGACTCATAAACAGTGATAAGAATATTAAATCATTATTAAGTCTGCTCCTCTTCGTCCACCATGTTTGTTGTAGTTTGAGAGGTTGTTTGCAAAGAGTGGTCAGTCACAAAACCAAGGTGCCATCAGCCAATAGCGTTCGACCCATGTCCCGCCCCCAAACTGTCAAACCAACCTGCTCTAAAAACTCGAGCGCAGAGAGCAGTCGACCATAGTGCACTTCTTTCAGATCTAGAGAGAAAAACATATTAAAGTATGTAAAAAAAATTTAGTTCTTCTTTCTGTGCTTCTTTTGTATTTTTCACCTCCTGTTTTTACGTGCTCTAGTTTTGACCCTGATGTGACGCCATACATTCAACTAACGTGATGTACTGGCGTCAAACAAGCGAGGTAGACCATGCCAGCGTCCTTTGCTGCTCCAATAGGCTATCGATTCATTTTACATCTCAATCTATTTCAGTCGTGGCATATTTGCATAGTAACAGTCTCACGATGCATCATTAAATCCCTACAAGCAAGTTTTAAGACTAAACTTTGGAACTGAAGAAACATCTCTGAATGCTAGGCTCCAGAAAAGAATGGAAGCTGTAATAAATAAAATGTACACTGATTTTTTTTTTTATATATTATGTTCAGCAGTGCATATTGAAACAGCTGATGTTGTGAGTGACCTGACCCACTTTTGAAAATGTAAATGAATTACGTTACAGGCCATAAGTGTAAACGTTGGAGTATTTGTGCAGTACTGTTTTGGCTTTGATGTCAGTAATGATGTTGAAATGAATATGCAGTGTATTTCTATTTTAATTATATGTCATATGTAAATATAAGAATGAAAATAGACCGTGACGGATTGTTTATGTTGTAGAAAGACATATGTTTCTCCTTGTGCATTCTCTTCTTCAGTCTTTTCTCTGCATCTCACCAAGTGTTTTTCACTTTCCACCAATACTTTGTTAGCAATTATCCCATTAAAAAGAAATTTCAGAGTGTCTGCATGTAATGCAGCCCCTGAGGTACGTATTCTTACGTAAGCTTCAGAGGAGATTGCTTCGTATGTTTGGGCCCCAGGAGAGGCATGTCATGGCACAAACACCATCATGCTGGCAGTCTAATTTCTGCTGCACCTCTGAGTCCCAGAGGGCTCTGGGTTGGGCTGAACTGGCGAAAGGATAAAGGGAGGTAATGGGCAATGCAGAAGCCGTTACTGTGCTTTTATGTGTGCCTCTGTGATGACAGGTCTGTCTTGTAAAAGGTGAATCCTCAGCGGGATCACCTGTACAAAAACTGTCTGTAACATCACCTGGAAAACGCAGGGCTGCCTTCTTTCCAGTAATGGCCAAGACAAAAACAATTGCAGGGTAAGCTGGAAAGGAGATCATTTTAATAGAGATTGCAATGGAATTTCTGGGCTGATAATGATATCCTGCATATCCTGATATCCTGCCATTGCTGATATCAGTTATCAGTTTAGTACAAGAACATATCTCATACTTCTTTGTAGGTTTACTGGAAAGTTGGCAAGTTCTTGATCATGCTGTGGTAAGGTTGTGGTAATTCATGTAATATAAAATAAACTTTCTACATAGTAATTACAAAGAAACGGTCATCATATGGTCATCATAATCTGAAATAACCAGACATACTAGCAGGTACGTACTGGTAAGTTCTCAGTTGGCGCTTTTTAAATGTTTACAGTCTAACAGTGTAATTCATATATCTAACTCCTAAAGATATGATATTATTGCAAACTTTATTTTATGTTCAGAGACTCTCATCCAGAGCCATTTGCAATGGTAGTGTACTGTAGCATCAAAAGTTTTGTCAAGGCAAAGCTATAGTATTGATGTCCCTGCTTGAATCTGTTGTGACTAAGCTTGTCAGTGCTAAAACACGATGTTGGTTGTATATCATCTGTTCTATATAAAAATCCCCAATTTATTCCTCAACAATACATTGACTGCCAATATTTTATGCAAGCCCACACGTTGATATAGATTTAGTCTAAAAGTCAAATAATTTAGTACAATAAAATATCACTCACACAGTCCCGGCAGACCTAGCCCTGCTCAGACGACCTGGTTTGTTTATTAAGTTAGCACATCATCTACAGGGGGCATATTTCTACACATTTAAATTCACAATTACACAATTAAAAAACAATAAAAAGTCAAATGTGGCCTGTGCAGAAGTTACAACACATTTTACATAAACAACACATATTATATATATTATTAAATATATAAAATATTTTATATTATTAAATATTTTTTATGTATTATTTATTTATATTATTTATGTATATATTTTTATTGACTATGTAAAAAAGGTAAATGTAAAAAATGAACAAAACTCACCAAACTAGGAATTAACCTTAATCTGATGAATTATACCACCTCATCTGACTTTAATGTGCAGTTACTGTAATACCTTTCTTCAGCAGCTCACAGCAACGTCACTGATATGATTTCATGAGATTTTCATTGTAAAAGAAACACTCATGTTAGCCATGTGCTCGTGTTTGTTTTGATCATGTGCTCCTAGTGTTTCCGCCCCCCGGCTAGTTCGTATCTGTACCCCCTCCTGTGTCCAGGTGTTTCATGTTTCTTGTCTTAATATATACCCTCTGTTTTCCCCTGACCTTCGTCCGACATTTATTAAACCCAGTACTCCTCATCTGCTATACGCACTACAGACTGAACAACAGTTTTAGATTCCAGGTACCCAACAGGTTTGAGTACCTGTATCTACTAATGCGGCCAAAATTCTTCTGAGACTCGACTCAGACTTTCTTGAAGCAACGTCTGTGCGTCTCTAAAATGTTCTAACTTTAAAGGAGAAAGACAAAGCGTACTTTTAATGTGAGCCAATGTGACCTCCTTTTTCCAAGCAAGCTTGAGCAATTTCTTTTTGGTCTCTTCACTATAAAATGTATGCACAATGTAAAGGGCAACAGTCGTTTCCTAGTTATGTCCAAAAGTAAAATAGAGCAAAAAACATAAAAACAAATATAAACAAAACTGAGCAAATTAGGAACCACCCTTAAAGAAAACTTTCTCGTCCGACCTTCATCTACAATTACTGTAATACCTTTCTCCAGCAGCTTGCAGCAACCTGAGACTTTCAGTATAGAATAAAACATTCAGTGTGATGAACAGGACAAAGCACTATGCAGTAAATACAGTATTTAAAGAAAAGAGACAACACAGCTTCAACACAGCTTCAACACAGCTTCAACTCAGCTTCAACACAGCTTCAACACAGCTTCAACACAGCTTCAATTCAGCTTTAACACAGCTTCAACACAGCTTCAACTCAGCTTCAACTCAGCTTCAACTCAGCTTCAACACAGCTTCAACTCAGCTTCAACTCAGCTTCAACTCAGCTTCAACACAGCTTCAACTCAGCTTCAACACAGCTTCAACACAGCTTCAACTCAGCTTCAACTCAGCTTCAACACAGCTTCAACACAGCTTCAACACAGCTTCAACACAGCTTCAACTCAGCTTCAACACAGCTTCAACTCAGCTTCAACTCAGCTTCAACTCAGCTTCAACACAGCTTCAACACAGCTTCAACTCAGCTTCAACTCAGCTTCAACTCAGCTTCAACACAGCTTCAACACAGCTTCAACTCAGCTTCAACTCAGCTTCAATTCAGCTTCAACACAGCTTCAACACAGCTTCAACTCAGCTTCAACACAGTTTCAACACAGCTTCAACACAGCTTCAACTCAGCTTCAACACAGCTTCAACTCAGCTTCAACACAGCTTCAACACAGCTTCAACACAGCTTCAACTCAGCTTCAACTCAGCTTCAACTCAGCTTCAACACAGCTTCAACTCAGCTTCAACTCAGCTTCAACTCAGCTTCAACTCAGCTTCAACACAGCTTCAACACAGCTTCAACTCAGCTTCAACACAGCTTCAACTCAGCTTCAACACAGCTTCAACACAGCTTCAACACAGCTTCAACACAGCTTCAACTCAGCTTCAACTCAGCTTCAACACAGCTTCAACACAGCTTCAACACAGCTTCAACTCAGCTTCAACACAGCTTCAACTCAGCTTCAACTCAGCTTCAACACAGCTTCAACTCAGCTTCAACACAGCTTCAACACAGCTTCAACTCAGCTTCAACACAGCTTCAACTCACATTCCTTTAAAACTCATTGAAAGCATACCAGCTACACAAACTACAGACAAAACAACAGATTCAGGTACAGGTACCCAACAGGTTTGAGTACCTGTATCTACTAAAGCGGCAAGAATTCTCCTGAGACTCGACTCAGACTTTAATGAAGCGACTCTGATATATTGGATCTACATCTGAATGTATTTGTGTTGCGTTGTGTAAGTATGGGTGATGCTGTGGGCAGTCGTGGCCTGAAGGTTAGTGATGGTTGCCAGTTTGATTCCCGGGACCAGCAGGACACGACTGAAGTGCCCTTGAGCAAGGCACCTAACCCCCAACTGCTCCACAGGCGCCATGAATAGGGCTGCCCACCTCTCCGGGCACGTGTGCTAACTACCGCTTAGTGTGTACATTCAGCGTGTGATCAAAACTGCACAGTCCATCTCAGGAGCAGCCTTCCCCTCACTACAGAACATCTACCACACCAGGGTCACCAGGAGGGCCCACAACATAATCAGGGACAGTACACACCCCCAGCACACACTCTTCACACTTTTACCTTCAGGCAGACGTTACAGGAGTGTGAAGTCCAGGACCACAAGACTGACCAACAGTTTCTACTCACAGGCCATCAGGCTTGTGAACACCTCACACATTACCTCTCCAACCTCTCCTATCTGAACTGGTTTTAACTGGTCTGATTAAACTGCACCTTGCACTCACTGTTTACATTCACTACTCGCACAAAACACTATTGTTTACATTTGTTATTTACAACTTGCACTATGGCTGCTGCTCTTCATACTTGCACATAAAAAGCACATGAACTTTTATAAAAAAAAAAAAATTCTAATTTTATTTACTTACATTTACAATATGTTATTGTTTTATATATATATATATATATATATATATATATATATATTTTTTTTTTTTTTTTTTTTTTTTTTAAATGTATTTTATTTTGTTATCTTTATCTACTGGTGAATGGAGGAGCAGCAAAGTCAGAATTTCATTGTACAGTATAACTGTCTGTTTCTGCCGTGCATATGACAAAACTCTTGAATCTTGAATCTAGTGTGTGTATATGTGGACGTATGGGTTTTATGTGGAGGTCAAATTTCAATGTGTGTAAACACAAGTGACCGAATAATTCTTAACTTTGCAGTGTCCTATTGTCCTAGTCAGCCGTTCCTCTTCCTACCCACTAAAACACTGACTTAATTAAGTTTAATTAGAGTTTGTGATGCAGGATCAGCATCTATTCTGTTGCGCGGCACTCTCATGTTTGATGCCAGTCTAAAACCGTAACGACTTGTCGCTGAGAAATGAAAGCTGTCCTAAAGAGTGAGATCTTCTTTCTCTGTTCATCCACATCGCCGCTGACAGGTATGACTTGTTTTCCCAGTTTTTGTTGTTGTAAGCATATAACGTGAGTGAGTATGTGTTCAGCCTTCAAACATGGATATCAAAATAAACTGCATGTGTTTAACACAGCGCATAGCCAGACGTCTGTAAATCCTGGCGTTTAACATCGTTCTGACGTGCTATCTGCCCTTTGCGTTGCCGCGGCTCGTTGTTGCTATGACAGTGACATATGAGGATAATAACTGCAGCTAAAAAGGCCGTTTTGGGTGCACCTCCTGTCTGTACGCAAGGCAGCTGGTTGTTTTCCCCGGTCACGGGGGCTGTGGATAATGGAGTATCGAATGTTCCTGATTTGCCTAGGATTGAATTTCCGTCGGAATGTTGAATGTTGCTTTCCTCAATGTTATGGCGGATAAATGCAGTGAAACACAAACCACAGTGTACCACATAAAAAGAGGCACCAATCATTACCTGCATTATGGGTAGGATTTTGAAGGTGAGGAGAAATTGCAGTGCTTGAGACTTTGGAAAACAGTCCTCGGGAGAAGAATGGGCGTTTAGGGTTCAGGCCGTGATGAAAAGGTACTAAAAAGATATGAATGTATGCAGTGTTCCGAGTAGAGTCTTGTTTTGAGGGGAGCTGTAGCTTTCCGCTGTACTGTTTGTTAGTTTGCGATTGTTGGACTAGTCTGTAGTTCTTCTTCAAACACAGTCTAGTCTGCCAACGGCATCCAATACTTTGGACTCTACGTGGGATGGTGATGAGCAAATTCCTGGCAAGTTGGAAATAACTTTTATCAATAGAGCCTTGTCTTTTAACGATCTACTTGAATGAGAGGGTGGAGTTAAAGCAACAGTGCACAAACTGACCTTCAGTTTGAACTACTGCAGATGATTTGAAGAGTCATATTATATGGATTTGTGTTAATATGTATCGTCACTGTTCAGAGGACATCAAGCATCTTCAAAATTACCCCAACCTTTCAATGCAAGCTAATGTCAAGGGAGCTTACTTTAGGCAGTTCTGAAGCTTGGATATTTGTTTCTTTAGACAGTCACTGTATTGCTGTTGTAAGAACGAAACATTGTAGCTCCAAAAAAGATAGCTTTAAAGGAAGAAGACAAAGCCTACTTGACTTCTAATATAAGTCAAGGCAAGTCAACCCCGTTTTACCAAGTTTGAGCAATTTCTTGTTGGTCCTTTAAAATGCATGCACAGTGTAAAGAGCAACAGTCAAAAACGATAAAAGGTTGAGATAACATCTTTATACTTTTCTCATCTGGCCAGTAAAACCAAAAGACCACCAGATTACCACCAGAAACAGTTTCTACCTCCAGGCCATCTACACACACACTAGAAACTTAGATGGTAGGTCAGACCACGGTGGCAAGAACATGAATGACCTATTCTGACTACCTGTCAAAAGTCCAGGCTTGTAGAGGTAGTGATGTTAGCCAAACTGGCATCCATGCTGCAGAATGACTCCCACCACATGCATGAGACTCTGGCAGCACTGGGCAGCTACTTCAGCAACAGGCTGCTTCACCCCAAGTGTGTGAAGGAGTGCTATCACAGGGGTGGGAGTCATTCTCCAGCATGGATGCCAGTTTGGCTAACATCACCACCTCTACAAGCCTGGACTTTTGACAGGTAGTCAGAATAGGTCATTCATGCTCTTGCCACCTACCGTCCGAGTTTCTGCAGAAATGGAGATTCTTCACACCAGGCTTCATTTTCCACTCTTCCTAACTGTCGAGTTCTGGTGAATCCTTGCCCAGTGCAGCATTAGCTGTTCTTGGCTGACAGAGGTGGAACCTGCCTATGTGGTGCCAACAGTCATGCCATAGTCAAAATCACTGAGCTCACATCTCTGCTGGTTAATGTGAACATTTCCTCCAACTGCTGGCCTGTATCTGCCTGATTTTATGCACATGCTGCTACGTGATTGGCTGGCGAGATAATTGCTTTAATGAGTAGGTGTACAGATGTACCTAATAAAGTGCTTAGTGAGTGTATATTACATTTGAACTTCTCTGTGATTAGTTAGTAATTATATAATGGATATGATTCAGTTTCGTAGACGTAATGAAGATGGCCCTAATGGACTTACTTTAATTGCGATGTTCTGATTAATGAAAATGTTTGGTTGAAGATTAAAGCAGACAGAAGGCAGAGTAACCGAGGGGAAAAAACACATTTGTGTTTTTGGCTGTGCATTTTGTTAGATTGAAATGACCATGACAGAACTTGAATGGAGAGTGGAACAAGAGTGGTGTTCATAACCATGATGAAAGCTCTCCCAGAGCTGGCCAGACACTTTAACTCAGCTGGCCATGATGTTTGTAGGTTGAGATTTCAGGCGAAAGAAGAAAAGGGCAGTGGATGAAAGTGCTTTCTCTTACAGAAAGAGAGAGAGAACTCCAAAGCTTCTAAATAAAAAGGCTTGCTAGGCTGTTTACTGACTGGTGACTTCATGAATATCATTTGCTATTATAAATACTATACGTTTTTGACTATATCTAGTCTCAATTATTATTTTTTTTCATTTAATCAGATGGGTCTATGAAAAAGAATTTTTTTTTCAAACTGTTTTTTGAAACTGTTTTCTGAAGTTTTTTCCTGCTATTTTAACTTATGATGTGTTGCACATAATCTTCTCACATCCCTCTATTTGAAATATATCGTTGTTATCCAGTGAAAAATTTTGGTTCTCCAAAATGGCAACTTTACAGGAGAGACCAAAAACTGTCCTTACATTCAATGCAAGTCAATGGAACCAGATTTTTTTCCAAGTGATTTTAAAGCATTTCTTTTGGTCAATTCAATATGGAAATTGTACCCAATGGAAACGACAACTGTCTCGTTTAAATGATGTAGAAAAATGAAAATCGACAAAAATGGATTTACATGTTTTCTATTGGACAGCGACGATATGCAATTCTGCATTCACTGTATGTACCATGTTATATTCCTTCTGAAAAAGCCTGTATTCACTTTTAATTATTTTTTAATTATTGCAAGTGTGCTTATATATATATATATATATATATATATATATATATATATATATATATATATATATATATATATATATATATATATATATATATATATGATCAGGACAAAAGCACTGGGACACCTACACATACGTATAAATCCATAGACATTAATATTAAGCTGGCGCCCACTTTGTGGCTAAATCAGCTTCTGCTGTTCTGGGCAGATTTTCTACAAGATCTTGGAGTGTGTCTGTGGGAATTTTTTGGCCATTCATGCAGAAAAGCATTTGTGAGGTCAGACACTCATGTTGGACAAGAGGGCCTGGCTCGCCATCTCTGTTCTAGTTCATCCCAAAGGTGTTCACGATGGGACTTTGTTCGACCCAGTGAAGTCCTTCCACATCAGAACTCACCTAACCATGACTTTATGGACCTTGCTTTGTGCACTGGGGGACAGTCTGGCAGGAACAGCAAAACACCTTCCCCAAACTGTTTCTACATTACTGGATGGAAGGGATCTAGGCCAACACCCTGAAAAACCCATAACATTATTCTACCTCCACCAAACTTTATAGTCGACACAGTGCAGTTCTACTGGCAAACCCAGACTCGCCCATCAGACTGCCAGACAGAGAAACACTCCACCAAACACATTTCCACTGTTCCAGATTCCAGTGGTGGCACTTTACACCACTCCATCTGACCTTTTGGTAGTATGCTTGGTGATGTACGGCTTGCATACAGATGCTCGAACATGAAAAGCCATGCCATGAAGCTGCCGGTGCACAGTTTTTGTGCTGATGTTTAAGCCAGAGGTGTTTGTAACTCTGTAGTTATTGAGTCAACAGAGGCACTGTGTGCCTCAGTCCTCATATATATATATTTATATATGTGTATCTTATATACACCAGTCAGCCATAACATTACAACCATCTCCTTTTATCTACACTGACTGTCTATTTTAGCAGTTGACCCTTGCAGGATCACCATAGAGCAGCTAGGAGGTGGATCATTCTCTGCACTGCATTGACACTGACATGATAGAGGTGTGTTAGTGTGTGTTGTGCTGGTACGAGTGGATGGTGTGTTAAAACACTTTTTAAACACTGAGAATAGCCAGCCAGCCAGCACCATCTAGTCAATAGTGTCCTGTAGGCAGTGACCTGTGATCACTAATGAAGCACCACAGGATAAACTGTGCAGCAGCGTCCGAGCTGTCGTCTGTGACTTTACATCTACAAGCTGCTCTAACAAGGTAGTGTCTATTAGAGTGGAAACAGTGGACACAGTGTTTTAAACACTCCAGCAACACTGTTGTATGTGATCCACTTGTACCAGCATAACACACACTGACACACCACCACCAAGTCAGTGTCACTGCACGTAAAAGTGTGGAAACAACAAGGTGGTTTTAAAGTTATAAAAAACTGTGTGTGTGTGTGTGTGTGTGTGTGTGTGTGTGTGTGTGTGTATATATATATATATATATATATATATATATATACACACACACACACACACACACACACACACACACACACACACAATTTTTTATGTGCGCGTGTGTGTGTGTGTGTGTATGTATATATATATATATATATATATATATATATATATATATATATATATATATATATATATACACACACACACACACGCACATAAAAAATATACACACACACATAAAATGATATTTTTCATTGGACAGTGACAATATATATATATATATATATCGTCGCTGTCCAATGAAAAACATAATTTTTGAGTTTTCTACATCATTTTTGAGTTTTCTACATCATTTGAACACGGCCATGGTCATTTACATTGTTTGAAAATGTCATGACCAATAGAAGTGCTCCCAAATAGCTTGGAGAAAAATTCTGGTTCCATTGAATTACATGACAAGTAAAGTATGTTTTTGGTCTCTTCTGTAAAGTTGGCATTTTGGAAATACTTTTTTGATTGGACAGCGATATTGTTTGTGGGGCTTAATTGTGTATCGACACCTGCACCAAGAGGAATTTCTTGAACATGATACAGAAACATTCCACTTTGCCAGCCATGATCAAGACATCGTTGTCGTTCCCAGTAAAGTATTGGCTTCCGTTCATACTTGAGTGCTCTCTGCAATTTCCCGGAAATTGTACTTGGTCTTGTGCAGGTGGATTGCCACGTCAGTCTTACTGGGATTTCAACTTGCCTTCACACTTAACCCCCCCCATTTAATTATGTTGTTAAATTCCTCTGTACGAGGGCTTGTAGGAAAGGGGCTTCTGAGATGTACATCCCAGAAGCCCTGGAGCTTAGAGCTGAGCAAGCACTTTCTCAATTGAATCAGTTATTTAACCACACAGAGCGCTCTATATATTTATATATATATAATTGTGTGGAGTAAACAGTAAATAATGGAGTGTAAAATGTCATGTTTATAAAGCGTCTAATGCTCTCAGTATGTGGTTAATGTGTAAGGTGGCTATAGTGAGCTGCAGCTAAGATGAACGAGCTCAGACGGGCTGACGTGTAATCACTTTATCACAATGCGGGCGCGTCGACTCGCTCCGATAACGGCGTGCTCATGTGGGGAGGGCCACTGATCTCTGCCATCTGTAGTCTAGCAGACCCACTCCTTCATGTCATAACATCTCAAGAAGAATAAAGCACTCGCCGCTAGGATCCAAATCGAGGAATGAATGGCTGTAGGCCGTCACTAACCATGAGAAAAGACACCTGGCTATCTCCGTGTTCTAGGAATAGAAGGAGTACAGATAGTGCTTCAGCTTGTACACATTGTGGACTGTACGGTGCACAGTCAGTACAAGAACTGCCCCAATGGTACTGTGTTGTAACGATCCATAAGGAAGGGTTTTTATTAGTTGCCTCAGTTCGGCTTTGACATCAACTGAGAGCCTACTGAAAACTTCTGTCCTCGTAGTTCTCGTGACCTACTCTTTTCTTTTTCTAAGTCCACTCAGACTATTTAGATGTCAGAATCTCTAATCATGTCTAATTCATTCCTGGAACTGATGTGTACACTTGTGCTATAAAAGAAACGTAGCTACTGTTCTAGAAGTGCAATTTCCTGGGCTGACGTTCTGAGAGAAACTAAGAGCTTTTCATTCTCTTATTCAGTTGTGTTGCCGTGAAGTTTAAGGCCGAGAATATACACAATAGAAGTACTCGAACGCAGATGACGATGCCCAGCCGACGCATCGCAAATGCACAGGCCCATTGTGCAAACTCGCCATACGTCCGTACATTACAGAGACTGTTAAAACACTCAGCGCTAAAAGGAAGACAGAGGACAGTCTCAGAATGAGATCTACTGTTATTCCAAGAGCCACAACAGCTAATAATGGAGATGGTATAGAAGTATGAGCTGCTCTATCTATTCTGTCAGAATGAAGAGGTATTGCTTTATCATATGGAGGGATGGT
Source organism: Megaleporinus macrocephalus (assembly GCA_021613375.1). Lineage (NCBI taxonomy): Eukaryota > Metazoa > Chordata > Actinopteri > Characiformes > Anostomidae > Megaleporinus > Megaleporinus macrocephalus. The sequence continues at coordinate 56,138,949 of CM038702.1, forward strand.
TTGGTACCACTTTTTTATGTGTGATACCAATACTGATACCGCGACCTGTCTATAACCAATGCAAATCCAAAACCATTAGTACACTACCAGCCAAACGTTTTAGATACACTACCAGCCAAACGTTTTAGATACACTACCAGCCAAACGTTTTAGATACACTACCAGCCAAACGGTTTAGATACACTACCAGCCAAACGTTTTAGATACACTACCAGCCAAACGTTTTAGTACACTACCAGCCAAACGTTTTAGATACACTACCAGCCAAACGGTTTAGATACACTACCAGCCAAACGTTTTAGATCACTACCAGCCAAACGTTTTAGATACACTACCAGTCAAACGTTTTAGATACACTACCAGTCAAACGTTTTAGTACACTACCAGTCAAACGTTTTAGATACACTATCAGTCAAACGTTTAAGATACACTACCAGTCAAACGTTTTAGTACACTACCAGTCAAACGTTTTAGATACACTACCAGTCAAACGTTTTAGACACACTACCAGTCAAACGTTTTAGATCACTACCAGTCAAACGTTTTAGATACACTACCAGTCAAACGTTTAAGATACACTACCAGCCAAACGTTTTAGTACACTACCAGTCAAACGTTTTAGATACACTACCAGTCAAACGTTTTAGTACACTACCAGTCAAACGTTTTAGATCACTACCAGTCAAACGTTTTAGTACACTACCAGTCAAACGTTTTAGTACACTACCAGTCAAACGTTTTAGATACACTACCAGTCAAACGTTTTAGATACACTACCAGCCAAACGTTTTAGATACACTACCAGTCAAACGTTTTAGATACACTACCAGTCAAACGTTTTAGTACACTACCAGTCAAACGTTTTAGATACACTACCAGTCAAACGTTTTAGTACACTACCAGTCAAACGTTTTAGATCACTACCAGTCAAACGTTTTAGTACACTACCAGTCAAACGTTTTAGTACACTACCAGTCAAACGTTTTAGATACACTACCAGTCAAACGTTTTAGATACACTACCAGTCAAACGTTTTAGATCCACTACCAGCCAAACGTTTTAGATACACTACCAGCCAAACGTTTTAGATCACTACCAGACAAACGTTTTAGATCCACTACCAGCCAAACGTTTTAGATACACTACCAGCCAAACGTTTTAGATACACTACCAGTCAAACGTTTTAGATACACTACCAGCCAAACGTTTTAGATACACTACCAGCCAAACGTTTTAGATACACTACCAGTCAAACGTTTTAGATACACTACCAGTTAAACGTTTAGTCACTACCAGTCAAACGTTTTAGATACACTACCAGTCAAACGTTTTAGTACACTACCAGTCAAACGTTTTAGATATACTACCAGCCAAACGTTTTAGATACACTACCAATCAAACGTTTAGTCACTACCAGTCAAACGTTTTAGATACACTACCAGTCAAACGTTTTAGATACACTACCAGCCAAACGTTTTAGATACACTACCAGCCAAACGTTTTAGATACACTACCAATCAAACGTTTAGTCACTACCAGTCAAACGTTTTAGATGCACTACCAGTCAAACGTTTTAGATACACTACCAGCCAAACGTTTTAGATACACTACCAGCCAAACGTTTTAGATACACTACCAGTCAAACGTTTTAGATACACTACCAGTCAAACGTTTTAGATCACTACCAGTCAAACGTTTTAGATACACTACCAGCCAAATGTTTTAGATACACTACCAGTCAAACGTTTTAGATACACTACCAGCCAAACGTTTTAGATACACTACCAGTCAAACGTTTTAGATACACTACCAGCCAAACGTTTTAGATACACTACCAGCCAAACGTTTTAGATACACTACCAGCCAAACGTTTTAGATACACTACCAGTCAAACGTTTAGTCACTACCAGTCAAATGTTTTAGATACACTACCAGTCAAACGTTTTAGATACACTACCAAACGTTTAGTCACTACCAGTCAAACGTTTAGTCACTACCAGTCAAACGTTTTAGTACACTACCAGTCAAACGTTTAGTCACTACCAGTCAAACGTTTTAGTACACTACCAGCCAAACGTTTTAGATCACTACCAGTCAAACGTTTTAGATACACTACCAGCCAAACGTTTTAGATACACTACTAGTCAAACGTTTTAGATACACTACCAGTCAAACGTTTTAGATACACTACCAGTCAAACGTTTTAGTAACACTACCAGCCAAACGTTTTAGTACACTACCAGTCAAACGTTTTAGTAACACTACCAGCCAAACGTTTTAGTACACTACCAGTCAAACGTTTTAGATACACTACCAGTCAAACGTTTTAGTACACTACCAGCCAAACGTTTTAGATACACTACCACTCAAACGTTTTAGTACACTACCAGCCAAACGTTTTAGATACACTACCAGTCAAACGTTTTAGATACACTACCAGTCAAATGTTTTAGTACACTACCAGTCAAACGTTTTAGTACACTACCAGTCAAACGTTTTAGATACACTACCAGTCAAACGTTTTAGTACACTACCAGTCAAACGTTTTAGATAAACTACCAGTCAAACGTTTTAGATACACTACCAGCCAAACGTTTTAGATACACTACCAGTCAAACGTTTTAGTACACTACCAGCCAAACGTTTTAGTACACTACCAGTCAAACGTTTTAGTACACTACCAGTCAAACGTTTTAGATACACTACCAGTCAAACGTTTTAGTACACTACCAGCCAAACGTTTTAGTACACTACCAGTCAAACGTTTTAGTACACTACCAGTCAAACGTTTTAGATACACTACCAGTCAAACGTTTTAGATACACTACCAGTCAAACGTTTTAGTACACTACCAGTCAAACGTTTTAGATAAACTACCAGTCAAACGTTTTAGATACACTACCAGCCAAACGTTTTAGATCACTACCAGTCAAACGTTTTAGTACACTACCAGCCAAACGTTTTAGTACACTACCAGTCAAACGTTTTAGTACACTACCAGTCAAACGTTTTAGATACACTACCAGTCAAACGTTTTAGATCACTACCAGTCAAACGTTTTAGATACACTACCAGCCAAATGTTTTAGATACACTACCAGTCAAACGTTTTAGATACACTACCAGCCAAACGTTTTAGATACACTACCAGTCAAACGTTTTAGATACACTACCAGCCAAACGTTTTAGATACACTACCAGCCAAACGTTTTAGATACACTACCAGCCAAACGTTTTAGATACACTACCAGTCAAACGTTTAGTCACTACCAGTCAAATGTTTTAGATACACTACCAGTCAAACGTTTTAGATACACTACCAAACGTTTAGTCACTACCAGTCAAACGTTTAGTCACTACCAGTCAAACGTTTTAGTACACTACCAGTCAAACGTTTAGTCACTACCAGTCAAACGTTTTAGTACACTACCAGCCAAACGTTTTAGATCACTACCAGTCAAACGTTTTAGATACACTACCAGCCAAACGTTTTAGATACACTACTAGTCAAACGTTTTAGATACACTACCAGTCAAACGTTTTAGATACACTACCAGTCAAACGTTTTAGTAACACTACCAGCCAAACGTTTTAGTACACTACCAGTCAAACGTTTTAGTAACACTACCAGCCAAACGTTTTAGTACACTACCAGTCAAACGTTTTAGATACACTACCAGTCAAACGTTTTAGTACACTACCAGCCAAACGTTTTAGATACACTACCACTCAAACGTTTTAGTACACTACCAGCCAAACGTTTTAGATACACTACCAGTCAAACGTTTTAGATACACTACCAGTCAAATGTTTTAGTACACTACCAGTCAAACGTTTTAGTACACTACCAGTCAAACGTTTTAGATACACTACCAGTCAAACGTTTTAGATACACTACCAGTCAAACGTTTTAGATACACTACCAGTCAAACGTTTTAGTACACTACCAGTCAAACGTTTTAGATAAACTACCAGTCAAACGTTTTAGATACACTACCAGCCAAACGTTTTAGATCACTACCAGTCAAACGTTTTAGTACACTACCAGTCAAACGTTTTAGTACACTACCAGTCAAACGTTTTAGATACACTACCAGTCAAACGTTTTAGATACACTACCAGTCAAACGTTTTAGATCACGTTTTAGTTTTTAAATTAGTTCTAAAATGTTTGGCTGGAAGTTTACCAAAAATAAGGATCTGTATGAGAATTGGTTAAATTATTCAGTTGTGTAGAATGTTTGAGATCACAGAAACATAGCCTCTAATGGGTTAAGAGGCTCATCCGTGTGGATGCGTAATAGCCATGATGACAACAACATTAACTCTCAGCACATAAACTTGATGAATATTTGCAGAAGACATTCAGTGTTATGTTTGTCTTCATAGATTTAGAAGTGTCCAAAGAGACAGTGCCAATCAAGGTAGGATTACAAAGCTTGAGGAAAAGGCATTTTCACACCAGAGCCCTCAATTCAGTGGCACATTGCTAGCATTGCAGGCAAAGAAGAGGCAAGTCTTTGATGTAGACACTGACCTTGTGGACCTCACAGTGTTAATAATACATTAATATCAAAGCTCTGATTAATAATACACTCTGCTTAGTCTAGCCATCTAAATAACGTCATGCTCACACTGCAATAAATGTGCTCTCCTACAGGAAGAAATGCATCTCTCGCAACATTACTGCAACACAGCTTTTAGCAGCATTTTTGATTTGTTAGCATCATGAAACATTCAAAATACAATTTATATATATATATATATATATATAACTGTATATATAAAAACATATACCATTACAGTACAGTTTCATTAGACGCTCAGTTTCACATCTGTGTTCAGCACCAGGGACAGCACACTGAACATATTGTTCAATGTGGTTGATGTTGCAACTTTCTGTGTCAGTAACTTTACAACCACACGAGACAATTCTGGTCTTCTGTGAAATGCTGAATGAAAAACTTGCCCTTGATCCACTATGGCGGCTTTCAAGATGGTGGCCACGTTTAGACATAGCCTAAAAGATAGGACCCCTCACCCATTACTTTCTGGGGTATTCAGATATGTCATGTTCCTGTTCGTTTATATATATATAGCCTAATATATATATATATATATATATATATATATATATATATATATATATATATATATATATATATATATAGTTGGGCTGAGTGATATGGGAAAAAATCTTATCACGATAATTTTTTTTTCATATCAGTCGATATCGATATATATCACGATATAAATCAAATCACTATTCCCTTTTTACTTTAGGTGAGATATGAAGATATCAAAATTTAAATTTTTTCTTAAATTGTTTTTTATCCTCTGATTTATTTTCAGACAAATAGACAAACGTATTACACGAGCACTTATAGCTCAAACATCCCGTAGAGCTGCATCAACACAGCAGCAGGTCAGCACCTGTTTACCTGTTTATCTTATTTTAGCAGATTATTTTAAGATTATTAACACGTGCAACATGTTTCTTTCAGTAGTATTTAACGTTTTCTGTCTTCATTTTCTCTTATTTTATTCTCTCTGCTCGACTGTGACGCCTGCAGTAGCCAGATTACTAGGTTGTGGGTTAAGCTGCCGCTACGTCTACACTCTGCACTGGGTGCTTCAACCAAACATGAAATGGCTGGAACTCTGGTTCAGCCACCTGATTTGTTTGGGGGCGGCGCTATTCTCATTCTCATTGGCTGTTCGTGTTGTCTCTCAAAACATGGACGGAACTTAATTCTATCGACTTTCTATCAACTACGTCTTATAGTTCTATCGAGGAAACGCTATTTCACGATAATTATCGTTATCGTTTTATCGCCCAGACCTAGTGTGTATATATATATATATATATATATATGTGTGTGTGTGTGTGTGTGTATATATATATATATATATATATGTGTGTGTGTGTGTGTGTGTGTGTGTGTGTGTGTGTGTGTTATATCCAGCCCTGATATCCAGCCCTTGATCACATGTATTTATTCAAGCAAATCATTTTTATTACACTATGCTAGTCATGCTATGACAGTGGACTGTGGGACAGCACACTGGCTTGGCTAGGCTTGACTAGGCTTATTGCTTTTTGAAACATTTCAGAATAAAGCTGAACTGAATTCTGTGTTTCTGATGAAGTGTTCTCCTGTACTGATTTCTAGGAGCAGTTTTTATTCTAAATCTGAAGGATTTCAGTATATTGGGAACATCTTCTCCTTTTTGATGGTGCCCATGCTCTTTCTCTGGAGCAGGGGAGACTGGAGCCATCGCATTAATACCTCAGCTAGTTTTGTCTTGGTGGTGAGAGAGAAACCTGTCCTAGAATTCTGCTCCCCCTGCGCTCAACCTCTGAGCACCATTACACACTTGCTGATCGTTTGGTTTCACAAGTTGACACGTTTTCTAATGAGAAAAGCTGATTCTGTATTTGTAGGGCCTTTTAAGGGCTTTAATGGAGCTTCTGGGTTACCAGCTCTGGTGATTTTGATAGAAAAACGTATCCTTTTTGTTCAGCACCAATGCCAACTTGGTATTCAGTAGAGCTTGAGCGATGGCTGTCCTCCATGTACATCCTTGACCTCAAAAGAATCTCGCTTCCCAGAATATGGACCAAGCACTTTAACTAAGAGTCAGTCGAGCACAAATGAAGTGGGCCAACTATGAGATTATCAACAAGGTCAGACTATGTATATCGACGAGCCTTATTGACCGATGGAGTGCAGAAGCTCAACCTACGGCGAGCCTGTGGATTCGGAAGGCTCCAGCTGGTGCCATGTGTTTTCCTGCCCGATCGAATCCCTCTCCGCCATGTGCATCGTTTTCCATTGGGATTATTTCTGCCTAATGAATGATTCCATTAATTATTTGACTCGTTTATGCATTGATTTAGTGCTATAATTACTGCTCCACTGCACTTGTGATAAGAGGTTAGTGGAAATTTGCTGTAATAAGCATAATTTTTTAACATATGTTCTAGCTAATTTGCTCAGCTCCCACATGATCATCGCCTAAGCTTTTGAGAATGCTTCAGGATAATTCCATTGTGCCACTGTGTTGGTTTATGTTCTACTTGAATTTGATACATTTACAAGTTGATTTTACTCACAGCGCTCGTGCTGATTCAGTCTAACCTCAGACTGACCTGGGGGGGTGGGAAGGAAGGCTTATAGTCTTAATTACTTGGCCTCTTTCATGGCATGGTATTTATTAGCTGAACTGGGTCACGCATGTGAATTTCGTCCACGGTGAGAACATGCGGTGGCTTTGAATAGCGTTAGCTTCTATTTGGTTGTTGAAGTAATTTCCCATCCCGACAGCTGTTCTGGGTGGGAGGCGAAGCCTTATAGACAGTCTTGCTCAGATGTATCGCCCCAGCAGCTGTGTCTTCGAGGTCTTGCTAGCAGGAGACCCCAGGTCAGAGACGTCCGGGTAGAGATCAGGGTCATTACTGTAGTGTGGACTCGGGTCAGGGAGGAAGTGACAGGTGGCTTGCAGACCATTTGAGAAAGAGGGGCTGCTTTGCTCGCAGAGCCTGGAAAACATGCACACTTTACACAGGTTGTATTCCGACACGCTCCTTTGGAGTTAGCCTATCCCTCAGCCCGGCACAAGCGGAAAACAGCTACAACGCAAACGGCGACCGCTGAACCCTGACCTTAGTGCAAATACGTCTTCATTTGTCCAACCCGTGGAGATCTGGCTAGTTAAAGTTCTGGGCGAGCATATGGTTTCTGTTGATTGTTTCTGGGGTCCTGGGTTCTTCAGAAGGGGGTTCAGTTTCTGAGCTATGTTTACGGTTCACTATGTTCCATGTTCAGATATATTGTAGTGATAGCTCTCTGATTCTTTCTAACATTTCAAACATTGTTCATATCCAATCTTCTGCTAAGGGTCAGTAATTAAACATCTTTAAGATGTATATCTTTCTAGGCTAGGAGTGCACACTAGCAAAGAAGAGTCAGACCACAGGCTGGGACAGTTTTAACATTTTTATTAAGAGGGAGTGCGAGCTTGGGAAATATGGGAAATATGGACTATACTATCTGGAACCTCTCTAGGGGGTAAACCAGGGGCAGTCAGAGAGCTATGTGTATAATATGCAGCATTACTGTTTTTATATCTAGGAATATTATCTTGGAGATGTGGTGTGAAATGTGAAACAGTGTTGTAGTTCGTTAGTCACTGTTGGTGGGGAATGTAAACTGTGAGTTGTTTACAGTTATACCCATATGCTCTAAAGGTGGCCATGTTGCCATGTTTTGGAAAGAATGTGTTTTTTGCTTGGACAGAACTCTTGCGTCCCTGTAAGGGTTAATGAATGTTCAAACTGACATCTCATTGTGCCTCCTTGCTTTGCTTTGGTCACACCCTAACAGGAAGACATTTCACCATAAATAGTGTTCCCCCCACAAAGCTCGCCTCTCAGTGCACCTCTGTGCACCTTCTCTTCTGATGAATGGATCTCTTTTTCTAACACGAGCTGTCCGATCAACTAGAAGCTAAGAAAGCGGCCGTGTTTAGAAAAGACTGGCCATGAACTGCGGAGACCTAATTGAACACGGCAGACAGAGCAGGGGCGGGTTTATTGTGTGAAAAACAAGATTCTTAATACATGCCTTCTTTTCTTAACAGGGTCGCTCCACAGAGAGAAGGAGAGCGGCGCCACATTTCCTTTCAACACATGATGTACAAGGAATACCGGGCCGGCCTAACATCAGGTGAGCGCTGGTCCAGCATCTCAGCCCTGCGAGCGGTCGAGGCTGTTGTGCCTTCATGGGCTACTGACTCTCGCAGCCTCACGGCGGGCGGCCGGGGGACGGTGGTGGTGGAGGAGTGTCTACCTTTCATACAGGAAAGGGTATTTGCTGGCACGGTTCCTGCTGCACACCTGATAAGACTGTTGCCGTCGGCGCGAGGAGAAGGGCTCTCAATAATAAGAGGCTTGTCGTGTCTCGTCTCCAGCCTTTTGGTTCTTCCGCTTCTTCCGTTTTATCGGAAGCAGGTGCAAAAAAATCATTGCCAGTGTCTGCGGCTCCTCTCTTTTCATTTCTTGATTGTGTTCTCGGAATGACAGAAAGTTTCAGCTTCAGAGATCACCGCATCTCTTTTATCAAGCTTGGAAAGTTGCCGCACTTTGACAAGTTTGACAAGTTTGGATGCGTTTTGCCAGCCAAGAGTAAAATGCGGGGTTTAGACTGCACAATGACACAAATAGCTCCAACAGTCACACCGATGGACGAAGGGGGGGAGAGACGCGGGCGCTCAAAGTGAATCGAAAAAGAAGAAGAAGAAAAAAATAAGAGATTCCTTGCAGGAAGCGTCGCTGCTCTCGTGGGGCTTTTCTTGAGAGACATGCGCAATTTATGTTGCATCTCTCTTTGACAGCCTGAATTTGAATAGCTTTGAATTAAGCTGCGATCTTCACTTGTTTATCAACCGCGGGTTCGACTTTACCGAGCCATACGTTATGTTAACGCCGTGTTAAAGCACGGTTCCTAGTAATCCATCGGCGTGGTGACCGTCCTGGTACAGGAGAGGGAAGCCGAAGGATCGAATCCCAGATGAGGTGGGACGCTGTGTGGGAATGAAAGTAGTTAATTTTCCGGAAGCTCTGGGAACGAGGAGTGCTCTCGGAGATGAGTGTGTCTTTTTCTATTAGGCTCACAGTAGGCTGCACAGGCGGCCTGGGTCATGATGAATTTCGGAGGCAGGTGTCTGGCCTGTCACGCCGCCTCGGCCTGCCCACAGGTGGCCACAGGTTTACTCTGGACTGTCCAGAGCTGCAGCTGCATGGACCTAGGCTGCCTCCCGTTACCCAGGATCATGACTCATTCAGATAGACTTGGCATTCAGTAGGAGGCATGACTGCCTGTCAGTTAAATGCTCTGTAGACCCGTCTCCGCTCCCTGGGCTCGGACTCGTACCTGTAATGCTCAGATTTCCTGCTTTTAGGATTGATATTGCTTTAAACTTGAATAATAGCCAGACTAACAGCGGTGAAGTTCAGCTTCGCACCTGATTAATTGGTTTTGCGTTAGAAGTTGCCGAGCTGTTTTCTCCCCATGGGGTGAAGGGTGTTGAACTGTGAACAGGCGCTGCCGGAGCTGTGACTGGCATCGGAATGCTCCGTAATGAGCTCGTGGGCCGGGCGAATAAGTCATCCTAATGAATCCGGGGTGTCTGATTGATGTAATGTATAATAGAAGTGATGCATGAGGCCTGCGGAATGGCCAGCGCCAGGCCTGCTCTTAGCAGAGATCCGTGCTGTGATTCAAGGCCTGCAATTAATATTGGCGTAGCCCCTTTCATGTTTGAGACTCAATTTGGTGAGCTGCAACTGAAGTGTCTGTTGTGGCTTTAGCTGTCTCCCAAAAAGCCTGCCTATTTAAAGCTTCTGAAATTGCTATTTAAAAAAAAAAAACAGATCTGATTCAGAGTGACAGCATTTAATCTTCCTCTTGAAATATAAAATCGTCCGCCGTTTATTATATTGGTTTACACTGTAGTCTTATGGCCAGTATTTCATATGAGATATCAGAGATTCATCACCAGCTACCTGCACTCCCAAGCACAGCCAGATGCTAAAACGCTCCACGTTTACCCCAAGCACTCATCAGTGCAGCCATTCCGCTCACCTCCTTGTCGGGTAATAGTAGTATGAATTGGAGCACGGTGACCTAGAGCCCCGGACTGATAGGGCAGCGAATCCTGACATTGTCACAATTTTGGCCGCCGAATGAGGTTAAAACGCTTTCCAGCCCCGTCAGCCACCCAAATCTATCAATATTTATTTGGCAGGTGGGCCCCGGCCCTAATCCAATTGTTAGAATATTGCTCTGGTCTGGTATCCTACACCATCACCCCCCCTCCACCTATTCCCTCCTCCGTAGAGACTTTTTTGCTTTGCCCACAAAACCAGGCGGATTGAGCATCGCATAACTCAATGTGACCACGGAATTTGGTGCTGTTGCTGCTGAATGAGCCGTATTCAGTAGTGTGATGTGATGTGATGCTCAAGGGGATTTAAAATCTTGTTTATTTTTTTGTTTTGCTTGGTTTTGTTCTTGTGTAGGAACATTTTAACATTGATATTTTGGTGAATTGCACTGGAAACATTCTAAAAAAAGATATATATTTTACAATATATATATATATATATATATATATATATATATATATATATATATATACATAAACCATTATACTATTATAGTAGGGCTGAGCAATAAAACAATAACAATAATTATCACAAAATAACGTTTCCTTGATAGAACTATAAGACATAGTTGATAGAAAGTCGATAAAATTAAGTCCTTCATGCTTGTTTTTAGAGACAACACGAATAGCCAATGAGAATAGCGCCGCCCCAAACCAGTCAAGTGACTGAACTAGAGTTCCAGCCAATTCATGTTTGCTAGCAGAACAGCCTGCTTAACACAGTGTCTGTGTGTGAATACTGTTCAGGAGTGATTTAGTAGCACCTACTATGTATATATATATATATATATATATATATATAGTACACATATACATATGTGTGTGTATATATGTGTGTGTGTGTGTGTGTGCATAATTTATTTGAAACAGTTGTGTAATGTTCTATTGTGAACATTACACAACTGTTCTGATAGATAAATACAATAACAAAAATTAGAAATTTTGATATCTTCACTTTTCACTTAAAGTAAAACTGCAATACTGATTTGATTTATATTGTGATATATATCGATATAGACTGATGAAAAAAAATATTGAGATAAGATTTTTTTCCCTTATCGCCCAGCCCTTAATTATAAATATAAAAATCATTATACATCACACTTCTCTTTAACCTGCACACCTTTGCTTGGGGTGAGTGCTATGTATAATAATAAATAATAAGTTGTTATACATAGAAAACTACTAAACATGGTAAATCTCTAAACCTTCGCGATCAATAAGAGTGCTAAGAGTATGCAGGTTGTAAATACCCCTTGGCCTCCCAGGTGCTTTTACTTGTGGCTAGTTCTGAGTATAGCGAGCTGTTTGACGGGTCGAGCAGATGAAAAGGAGCTTAAGAGAAACCAAAATAAGCTTCACATTATTAATCATTCATTAATAATCATTTGTTGTGGATTTAGGAGACATTAGCCAGCAGCTCCACAAACAGCACTGTTGCTTCTTTGTGTTAATGAATCTTCAGTGAGCCAGAATTACACCTCTGCTGTAGTGTGTGAAGCTGTAGCATGTGCAGTACTAAAGCCAAATCTTAGGACCCCTGCTTGCACCAGCTCCACTGCCCAGTCTTTTTGTCTCCACATCAAAATCCTCTCATTAGCATGTTTTAGAATATTGGACTGGGGTGGGCTTGAGCTTGTTTGTGACCTACAGAACCAAGCTACTGTAATGGGTACCGCACATCACCCCTGAGAAAGCCTGTGTTTTACATTGGAATATGTGTGTGTGCTGTGGTAACATGCTTTACAACAATAATCCATTTAAAAGGAGGTGTTTTTGAGTGCAGGATGGCTCTCAAATAACAGAATGCATGCAGAGACATCCACAGACGTACGGTAATGAAACTAGGCCGAATATTGTTTCTCAGAGAAACAGCATCAGGATATGCTCGGCATGTATATATGAAATATGTCACAGTAATTTGACAAAACGTTTCATCAAGGTCTTCAGTGCAGAGCTAGCCTTGGATAAGATGACGGGCAGAACGCCAGTCGTGCTTTTACTATTGTAATTGGTTTTATGACCGCCTGATTGAGGGCTGAACTTTCCTTTATTGCAATGTAAAATCCCCCCACACTTCTCTTTTCATTTTCCAAAACAAAGCAGCACCTAAAAAATAAAAAACCAACCCAACTATGTTGATGTATGCTTTCCTTCGAACTAGCTTAATTCATCTTTTCAGGAACGTGCTGCCGCAGTACTAATGCACTGCGCTAATAGCGGCCGAAGCCCATTGTAGTTAGCACTCATTTGCTGCAGCCCAAAGCAAAATTAGCGCTTGATTCAGATGCGCTCATAGAATAAGCAAGCTGCTGAAAGAACATCATTGTTTAAAGAAGGGAGCAGAGGAGCAGATATTGTCCCCAAGGGTGAAATAAATTAAATAAGAGCAGCGAATGGCTTTCTCTCGTTCTCAGGGAGGGGAGGGAAATAATTTGATTTTGCCTGGAAAACATTGAACTTGCTTTTATTACGGCCGAACCCCCGCGGCGAGAGCACGGAACCGGCGCGTAGCTAACCGGCCGTGAATCTCGGGGTCTTTATAATCAAAATTAGCCAGCTGTCAACACGAGTCCTCTACATCGGCTTGCTCCCGTATGCATTTACATTGTTTATCATACGTGACCCACCTCCAACCCCGGCTGAATCTAATTTTGTGCCTGCTCCAGTTTTCAACTGCCACATTCAATTGCAAAGAAGTGAGAGAGGTGGCAAATGAATAGCTAACGTATTGATTCATTTCCTATACGGGGCCAATTTACATCTAAAAGAGCCCTCTGCTTTGTGCGCCATTTAAAGGAGGCTCGTGTTTCTGTCTGAACCCTAATAATAGGCTACAATAATTTATGAACCCTTTTTCTTATGTTCGTCTTTGCTTTAAATGTGTCATTAAATCAATAATGCCCTGATGTGTAATTGCCTTTCAACAGCAAATGACTCTGGCTCTTGTGAAATGGCTTTGTGTATTAAGACAGGAACGGCCGTGCTCAGCCGAAACGGCAGCCGCCTCATTCATTTCCTTAATTGCGCGAGAACTCTTTCGAATATCGGTGCCGAAATGATGAAAACGTTGGATCCAGAAATGTTTTCTCACTCAGGCTTGTTTGTTTCCCGGCTGAAAATCAGCCTGACACCTTTTATTTATTTATTTATTTTTATTTTTGTGCGAGTAGTTGTCTGAAGTCTCTTTGAATGCTAAAAAATTCAAAGTTGTTTGTGAGAATGACACAAGGTGTTTCATGGCAGAGGCCCGTTTGCCTTCAGTAACCTGTGATCATTTGGGGAGCTTCACACTCGTCAACAGAATTCCAAAGAAACACACCAGGCTTTATATGCTAACTGAATACGATGAACCCAAGAGTATTAAACTGCTTTAGTGAAAGAAAAACAGCCAGAGTAAATAATTGACTTCCAAAAAAAGAGGACAACTCATGTGATGCTTATTTGCTCAAAAACCAGAACATCCATCCGTCCGTCCATTATCTTCCCACTAGAGAGTAAAGCCAGTCAGATAGTAAAAGTGAGTCGGATAGTAAGGCGAGTTAGATAGTAAAAGCGAGTCAGAGAGTAAAGACAGTCAGAGAGTAAAAGCCAGTCAGAGAGTAAAGCCAGTCAGATAGTAAAAGCGAGTCAGAGAGTAAAGACAGTCAGATAGTAAAGACAGTCAGATAGTAAAGCCAGTCAGAGAGTAAAAGCCAGTCAGATAGTAAAGTCAGTCAGATAGTAAAAGCGAGTCAGAGAGTAAAGACAGTCAGATAGTAAAAACGAGTCAGAGAGTAAAGACAGTCAGATAGTAAAAACGAGTCAGAGAGTAAAGACAGTCAGAGAGTAAAAGCCAGTCAGAGAGTAAAGACAGTCAGAGAGTAAAAGCCAGTCAGAGAGTAAAGCCAGTCAGAGAGTAAAAGCCAGTCAGAGAGTAAAGCCAGTCAGATAGTAAAAACGAGTCAGAGAGTAAAGACAGTCAGAGAGTAAAAGCCAGTCAGATAGTAAAGTGAGTCAGAGAGTAAAGACAGTCAGATAGTAAAGTGAGTCAGATAGTAAAGCCAGTCAGAGAGTAAAGCCAGTCAGAGAGTAAAAGCCAGTCAGAGAGTAAAGCCAGTCAGATAGTAAAAACGAGTCAGATAGTAAAGTGAGTCAGAGAGTAAAGCCAGTCAGATAGTAAAGTGAGTCAGAGAGTAAAGACAGTCAGATAGTAAAGTGAGTCAGATAGTAAAGCCAGTCAGAGAGTAAAGCCAGTCAGAGAGTAAAAGCCAGTCAGAGAGTAAAGCCAGTCAGATAGTAAAAACGAGTCAGAGAGTAAAGACAGTCAGAGAGTAAAAGCCAGTCAGAGAGTAAAGCCAGTCAGAGAGTAAAAGCCAGTCAGAGAGTAAAGCCAGTCAGATAGTAAAAGCGAGTCAGAGAGTAAAGACAGTCAGATAGTAAAAACGAGTCAGAGAGTAAAGACAGTCAGAGAGTAAAGACAGTCAGAGAGTAAAGCCAGTCAGAGAGTAAAGCCAGTCAGAGAGTAAAAGTGAGTCGGATAGTAAGGCGAGTTAGGTAGTAAAAGAGAGTCAGAGAGTAAAGCGAGTCAGATAGTAAAGCCAGTCAGATAGTAAAGCCAGTCAGATAGTAAAGTAAGTCAGAGAGTAAAGCCAGTCAGATAGTAAAGTGAGTCAGAGAGTAAAGCCAGTCAGATAGTAAAGTGAGTCAGAGAGTAAAGCCAGTCAGATAGTAAAGCGAGTCAGATAGTAAAGCGAGTCAGATAGTAAAGCCAGTCAGAGAGTAAAAGCCAGTCAGAGAGTAAAGCCAGTCAGATAGTAACGCCAGTCAGATAGTAAAGCCAGTCAGATAGTAAAGCCAGTCAGAGAGTAAAAGCCAGTCAGATAGTAAAGCCAGTCAGATAGTAAAGCCAGTCAGAGAGTAAAGACAGTCAGATAGTAAAGCCAGTCAGAGAGTAAAAGCCAGTCAGATAGTAAAGCCAGTCAGATAGTAAAGCCAGTCAGATAGTAAAGACAGTCAGAGAGTAAAGACAGTCAGATAGTAAAGCCAGTAAGATAGTAAAAGCCAGTCAGAGAGTAAAGCCAGTCAGATAGTAAAAGCCAGTCAGAGAGTAAAGCCAGTCAGATAGTAAAGCCAGTCAGAGAGTAAAGACAGTCAGATAGTAAAGCCAGTCAGATAGTAAAGACAGTCAGAGAGTAAAGCCAGTCAGAGAGTAAAGCCAGTCAGATAGTAAAGCCAGTCAGAGAGTAAAGACAGTCAGATAGTAAAGTGAGTCAGATAGTAAAGTGAGTCAGATAGTAAAGCCAGTCAGAGAGTAAAGACAGTCAGAGAGTAAAGCCAGTCAGATAGTAAAGCCAGTCAGATAGTAAAGCAAGTCAGAGAGTAAAGCCAGTCAGATAGTAAAGACAGTCAGAGAGTAAAGCCAGTCAGATAGTAAAGCCAGTCAGAGAGTAAAGACAGTCAGAGAGTAAAGCCAGTCAGATAGTAAAGTGAGTCAGATAGTAAAGCCAGTCAGATAGTAAAGACAGTCAGAGAGTAAAGCCAGTCAGAGAGTAAAGCCAGTCAGAGAGTAAAGACAGTCAGATAGTAAAGACAGTCAGATAGTAAAGACAGTCAGATAGTAAAGACAGTCAGAGAGTAAAGACAGTCAGATAGTAAAGCCAGTCAGATAGTAAAGCGAGTCAGAGAGTAAAGCGAGTCAGAGAGTAAAGCGAGTCAGAGAGTAAAGCGAGTCAGAGAGTAAAGCCAGTCAGAGAGTAAAGCCAGTCAGATAGTAAAGACAGTCAGATAGTAAAGACAGTCAGATAGTAAAGCCAGTCAGAGAGTAAAGACAGTCAGATAGTAAAGCCAGTCAGATAGTAAAGCGAGTCAGAGAGTAAAGCGAGTCAGATAGTAAAGACAGTCAGAGAGTAAAGCCAGTCAGAGAGTAAAGCCAGTCAGATAGTAAAGCCAGTCAGAGAGTAAAGCCAGTCAGATAGTAAAGACAGTCAGAGAGTAAAGACAGTCAGATAGTAAAGCCAGTCAGAGAGTAAAGCCAGTCAGATAGTAAAGCCAGTCAGATAGTAAAGACAGTCAGATAGTAAAGACAGTCAGATAGTAAAGCCAGTCAGAGAGTAAAGCCAGTCAGATAGTAAAGCCAGTCAGATAGTAAAGCCAGTCAGATAGTAAAGTGAGTCAGAGAGTAAAGACAGTCAGATAGTAAAGTGAGTCAGAGAGTAAAGACAGTCAGATAGTAAAGCCAGTCAGATAGTAAAGCCAGTCAGATAGTAAAGCGAGTCAGATAGTAAAGCCAGTCAGATAGTAAAGCCAGTCAGATAGTAAAGCCAGTCAGAGAGTAAAGCCAGTCAGATAGTAAAGCCAGTCAGATAGTAAAGTGAGTCAGAGAGTAAAGCCAGTCAGATAGTAAAGTGAGTCAGAGAGTAAAGACAGTCAGATAGTAAAGCCAGTCAGATAGTAAAGTGAGTCAGAGAGTAAAGACAGTCAGATAGTAAAGTGAGTCAGAGAGTAAAGACAGTCAGATAGTAAAGCCAGTCAGATAGTAAAGTGAGTCAGAGAGTAAAGACAGTCAGATAGTAAAGTGAGTCAGAGAGTAAAGACAGTCAGATAGTAAAGCCAGTCAGATAGTAAAGCGAGTCAGATAGTAAAGCCAGTCAGAGAGTAAAGACAGTCAGATAGTAAAGCCAGTCAGATAGTAAAGCCAGTCAGAGAGTAAAGACAGTCAGATAGTAAAGCCAGTCAGATAGTAAAGTGAGTCAGAGAGTAAAGACAGTCAGATAGTAAAGCCAGTCAGATAGTAAAGTGAGTCAGAGAGTAAAGACAGTCAGATAGTAAAGCCAGTCAGATAGTAAAGTGAGTCAGAGAGTAAAGACAGTCAGATAGTAAAGACAGTCAGATAGTAAAGCCAGTCAGATAGTAAAGTGAGTCAGAGAGTAAAGACAGTCAGAGAGTAAAGTGAGTCAGATAGTAAAGCCAGTCAGAGAGTAAAGCCAGTCAGAGAGTAAAGACAGTCAGATAGTAAAGTGAGTCAGATAGTAAAGTGAGTCAGATAGTAAAGCCAGTCAGAGAGTAAAGTGAGTCAGATAGTAAAGCCAGTCAGATAGTAAAGACAGTCAGAGAGTAAAGCCAGTCAGAGAGTAAAGACAGTCAGATAGTAAAGACAGTCAGATAGTAAACTGAGTCAGATAGTAAAGCCAGTCAGATAGTAAAGCCAGTCAGAGAGTAAAGCCAGTCAGAGAGTAAAGCCAGTCAGATAGTAAAGTGAGTCAGAGAGTAAAGACAGTCAGATAGTAAACTGAGTCAGATAGTAAAGCCAGTCAGATAGTAAAGCCAGTCAGATAGTAAAGACAGTCAGATAGTAAAGCCAGTCAGATAGTAAAGCCAGTCAGAGAGTAAAGACAGTCAGATAGTAAACTGAGTCAGATAGTAAAGCCAGTCAGAGAGTAAAGACAGTCAGATAGTAAAGCCAGTCAGATAGTAAAGTGAGTCAGAGAGTAAAGACAGTCAGATAGTAAAGCCAGTCAGATAGTAAAGTGAGTCAGAGAGTAAAAGACAGTCAGATAGTAAAGCCAGTCAGATAGTAAAGACAGTCAGAGAGTAAAGACAGTCAGATAGTAAACTGAGTCAGATAGTAAAGTGAGTCAGAGAGTAAAGACAGTCAGATAGTAAAGTGAGTCAGAGAGTAAAGCCAGTCAGATAGTAAAGCCAGTCAGATAGTAAAGACAGTCAGATAGTAAACTGAGTCAGATAGTAAAGTGAGTCAGAGAGTAAAGACAGTCAGATAGTAAAGCCAGTCAGATAGTAAAGTGAGTCAGAGAGTAAAGACAGTCAGAGAGTAAAGTGAGTCAGAGAGTAGACAGTCAGAGAGTAAAGTGAGTCAGATAGTAAAGACAGTCAGATAGTAAAGCCAGTCAGAGAGTAAAGACAGTCAGAGAGTAAAGACAGTCAGATAGTAAAGACAGTCAGAGAGTAAAGTGAGTCAGATAGTAAAGACAGTCAGATAGTAAAGTGAGTCAGATAGTAAAGACAGTCAGATAGTAAAGACAGTCAGATAGTAAAGACAGTCAGATAGTAAAGTGAGTCAGATAGTAAAGACAGTCAGATAGTAAAGTGAGTCAGATAGTAAAGTGAGTCAGATAGTAAAGACAGTCAGAGAGTAAAGACAGTCAGAGAGTAAAGACAGTCAGAGAGTAAAGACAGTCAGATAGTAAAGACAGTCAGAGAGTAAAGACAGTCAGATAGTAAAGCCAGTCAGATAGTAAAGACAGTCAGATAGTAAAGCCAGTCAGAGAGTAAAGACAGTCAGAGAGTAAAGCGAGTCAGATAGTAAAGACAGTCAGATAGTAAAGCCAGTCAGAGAGTAAAGACAGTCAGAGAGTAAAGACAGTCAGATAGTAAACTGAGTCAGATAGTAAAGCCAGTCAGAGAGTAAAGACAGTCAGATAGTAAAGCCAGTCAGATAGTAAAGTGAGTCAGAGAGTAAAGACAGTCAGATAGTAAAGCCAGTCAGATAGTAAAGTGAGTCAGAGAGTAAAAGACAGTCAGATAGTAAAGCCAGTCAGATAGTAAAGACAGTCAGAGAGTAAAGACAGTCAGATAGTAAACTGAGTCAGATAGTAAAGTGAGTCAGAGAGTAAAGACAGTCAGATAGTAAAGTGAGTCAGAGAGTAAAGCCAGTCAGATAGTAAAGCCAGTCAGATAGTAAAGACAGTCAGATAGTAAACTGAGTCAGATAGTAAAGTGAGTCAGAGAGTAAAGACAGTCAGATAGTAAAGCCAGTCAGATAGTAAAGTGAGTCAGAGAGTAAAGACAGTCAGAGAGTAAAGTGAGTCAGAGAGTAGACAGTCAGAGAGTAAAGTGAGTCAGATAGTAAAGACAGTCAGATAGTAAAGCCAGTCAGAGAGTAAAGACAGTCAGAGAGTAAAGACAGTCAGATAGTAAAGACAGTCAGAGAGTAAAGTGAGTCAGATAGTAAAGACAGTCAGATAGTAAAGTGAGTCAGATAGTAAAGACAGTCAGATAGTAAAGACAGTCAGATAGTAAAGACAGTCAGATAGTAAAGTGAGTCAGATAGTAAAGACAGTCAGATAGTAAAGTGAGTCAGATAGTAAAGTGAGTCAGATAGTAAAGACAGTCAGAGAGTAAAGACAGTCAGATAGTAAAGACAGTCAGAGAGTAAAGACAGTCAGATAGTAAAGACAGTCAGAGAGTAAAGACAGTCAGATAGTAAAGACAGTCAGATAGTAAAGCCAGTCAGATAGTAAAGCCAGTCAGATAGTAAAGACAGTCAGATAGTAAAGCCAGTCAGAGAGTAAAGACAGTCAGAGAGTAAAGCGAGTCAGAGAGTAAAGACAGTCAGATAGTAAAGCCAGTCAGATAGTAAAGCCAGTCAGATAGTAAAGACAGTCAGATAGTAAAGCCAGTCAGATAGTAAAGCCAGTCAGAGAGTAAAGCCAGTCAGATAGTAAAGCCAGTCAGATAGTAAAGACAGTCAGATAGTAAACTGAGTCAGATAGTAAAGTGAGTCAGAGAGTAAAGACAGTCAGATAGTAAAGCCAGTCAGATAGTAAAGTGAGTCAGAGAGTAAAGACAGTCAGAGAGTAAAGTGAGTCAGAGAGTAAAGACAGTCAGATAGTAAAGCCAGTCAGATAGTAAAGCCAGTCAGATAGTAAAGACAGTCAGATAGTAAAGCCAGTCAGATAGTAAAGACAGTCAGAGAGTAAAGCGAGTCAGATAGATATAGTCAGATATACTGAACGGTATGCGTGATGTGTTGGTGTTTCAGTAGCTGATGGTATAGACTACTTCAGTAAACAGGATACACCACTGAATCAGAACACACGTTAGAAATGATGAGGGTCCGGACCTCGACCTGAGGAGATCTCCTCTAACTGGACCTTACTGACTCTAATTAAATACCCCTGGTCTAGGCAGTACACACAGCATTTACACAGTTAGCGACATCCCCCCACATCCCCCGCCCAACAGTCCATAACATAACAATGTACAGATGCTTATTTATTCAGCAAGCTGATGGATGTGGAGACAAAGAACACCTTACTACGTTTAGTTCTTCCAGACGGTACTCTAAAGCTCCGGCCTGACGAGAAGGGTTCAAACTCAGAGAACAAGGGGCTGCGTGGCCAAGACAAAACAGCTTTGGCTTTTCTCAAGGCCTGTTATTTGTATACATCACTGAGCTGGTTCTGAAGGACACCAGTGATTCTACCTGCTATCTTAACCAGGCCATGGAGTCTGTTTCTGTTAACCCTACTAAGGCTGCCACACTAAGCCACAACACAAAAAGTCTTCTTAAGCTCTTACTATCTTCTCTACCCGCTGGCTGGCTTAAACTTCATCTCAAAGCCTTCATAAAGCAATGCATCTCCCAATCCTTGTGTCTCCTGTGAACAGAGCTGTTTCTGGGAACGCAGCATTTCACATCACACCACTCTGAATAGAATGGAATAGTCCTTCTCCATCCTGAACAGTTCCAGCCTGTTTTCAGAACTCATCTAATTAAGCGTGAGTCTAAAAGGCTAAATTAGACTTTAGAGCACGTTTAAAGTAGTGATCACTCAACGCCTGTCCGTCAAACAGACGCCTGCGAGCTCACGCCCGGAACGTGCATAAATCAATTAGAGTTGTGCCTCGGTTGAGCTTCGTGCTTTCATAGATATAGAAAAGCCTTGTTTTATATGCAGGTGATTAACCTCTCCCGGAGACCTTTCCAACAAACGTAAGATTAGCCGAGAAGCTGCGGAATTGGTTGCGTGGGCAGGAGAGAGCAGGAAACGACTGTTCTGGGGGTGTAAACGTATCAGTTCTTAATTAGGCCAATCAATAACAGGAGCGCTTAAGTGGGAACTGTCAAGATATTAGAATCTTAAACTGCTCCGTGTAGACTAAAATGAAACATTGCTCATCTGTCTATGAGTGGATACATTTATTTTATTTTTTTATAAAACGTTATGAAGAGATGCATTAAACTGGCCAACATTACTGGCAGTGTCGTGCTGAACTCTTCACGATGCAGTGCTTGTATCACCGTGTACGTCGTATAGGTAAAGCAATATGATCTTGAATTGAGTTGCTGGAAATAATTCTGCAATGGGATTGATTACACGGAAATACGAGACAGATAGATCAGTTCCTCTCAGAAAACACACAGGCCTCAATAATAGTCCCAATACTCAAAACACAAATATCACCTTGTGTTGTCTCTGTTCTGCTGCTGTATAAATACATCCCTCACATTTGTGTAATCAGTGCATCATTAAAAACAGATTTTTCCAATTGCATTGAATCATTTCTAAAGAATGGTAAAAACGTCAGTCGCAAGAGGAGTTGGGGTAGTATGTTAAATACAGTGATTTTTAAATAGATATAGAATTAAACTGTACAAAGATATTAATCAAATCCGGCCAACTTTTTATTAACATATCTGATCGGTGATCAGCCGATATTTCTCCAATGTAGCCGATCCCGAGAGCTGATCGAAGGCGTTAAACAAATGAGCCTAATTTCTGTATTTCCAGCTAGTGTTTCATAGCATTAGTGTTTCACGTAGCCCTCCATGAACCCCTCTCCGGCCAGGTCCCTGCAATTCCTATCTGAACCACTAGGTGGAAATACATACCCTTTCATTTTCCACAGACTGACTAAAGCAGCGGCCTCGCAAGAACCGTTTACGACGTTTACCCGCATGTGTGGATAGAAAACTAGTGGAATCTGTGTGTCTCGTGAGAACCAAGACAAACAGCAGAGCTAGCACAGACCAGATCTGACCGGTACAAAAAGTCCAGCAGCAGAAACAGCCAGAGAACTAAAGGAACCACAGCCAGAGTGATTGAGTTTATAGTTCTAGATAAGCAGCTCTTCTCGGCTGTAGAAGACGTTCATTCTGCTGCTTAATATTCACCTGGATCCCCGTTCACTGCATGCGCTGATAGAAAACATGTCGTCTGTCTGGCAGTGTTTACCGTATGTGACACAGACTCATCCAGGACGTTTTTAAAATGTGTAAAATCAGTGTGTCTCGTGGAGAACCAAGACAAAGACATTTAACACTACTAATCTGATACAGCACTTAGGAGTACACTGAATACAGTGAGTATCAGCAAACAGCAGAGCTAGCATGCACAGCTAACACAAAACAAACAACCCAGAACCGATAATAACCCAGTTCAGACCAGATCTGACCGGTACGAACAGAACAGCAGCAGCAATTCAAGATCTACATTTAATGATTGCAGTTTTTAGCTTAAAATCAGAGTCTGCATTTAAGGACTGCAGTTTTTACTGCATTTATTTAATTAGCTTTTTTAGTTTTAAATTAAGGGTCTAAATGTAATGATTGCAGTTTTGGAGATATTTGTATGATTTACTTTGTTTATTTACTGCAAATTTTGTTAAAAATATTATGCTGTTTCACATGAGCTCGTTAAAAATGACAATAAACCAGTTTCTTGTACAACTACTTGTAGCCCTGCCGTGGCATATAGCCCCGCCCTCGATCGGTATCAGCTATTGGTGCTGAAAGGTGATCGGCGATCGGAATCTGCCTCAAAAACGCTGACCGGTCCATCTCCAGTATTTAATGTTTTATCTTCATTGTTTGTTTTTGCACAATAAACCCTCCTTCTGGAATCGATGCTGCTAGGAAGACTAGGAACGTTGTAAAATGTTCTAGAAACTTCTTAAGCGTGTGATACAAACCTTCTTGGGTTCAAAAGGAGCAACCAGGAATGGCCAGAAGATTGGTGATCTGAAACAGACAGATACTCGATAGAAACATGAAAAATCTGCCTTTTCCTCTTGTTTATGGAAATAACGGACAGTCCAGATTGTTATCAGTGTGAAGTTCAAATGTCAGTATCTGTCAGGGCATGGTGGTGCGCTAGTGCCTATGACACATTCTGCCCATGTTACAGCAGCATGGCTGTAATCAGAGAGTACGCATGCTGGAGTGGCCTGCCTGTTGTCCAGATCTGCCTCCTTTTGGAAGCGTGGGGTACATGTGAAGCACAAAATACAACATGTGGAGGCCTTTTAGAGTTGTGCAGCTTAAAACCTGTATAACTAGAGAATGCACTGGAGCAGTTGATTTGAAAACCAGTATGAAATAGAAAGGAAATGTGATACAGTCCCAACTGTTTTGCACCTATACTGCAGGCCTCACATTTAGAATAAACCAGTAAATTAAAAATTCAATATTGGGTATATTGTATTGTTGTCACTTTAATTCAGGTCAAGTAGAATTTACAGTTCTTGTTAGTGTTTTACATACTGGAGGTACGGTGGTGTAGTGGTCAGCACTGTCTCCTCACAGCAAGACGATCTGGGTTGGATTCCCAGTCCGGGCTGTTATGTGTGGAGTGTGTATGTATGTTCTCCCAGTGCTTGAGTGGGTTTCCCACCATCCAAACACATGCATGTTAGGTTGATGGGTCCCTCTACATTGCCCGTAGGCGTGAGTGTGCATGAGTGTGTGTTGTCCTAAGCCTGGGTATGGGATGTTAGTGTTTCACATACTGTCCCAAACGTTTCAGGAACTGAGGTTTGCAGTAGTATATGTGTTATTGGTTTTTAAATGGTGTATTGTTTGTATAGTCTGCGTTTCACTAAAGTAAATATATAGAATTGGCTCTTCGTGAGATCTGAGAATGGTTTGAAAACTCTAAACGATTGATTGTGTCAGAGAATTTCACCCCTACGAATGAGTCACCTTGTAAAAAGTGAAGACAGACGGTATGTCCACAGCTAGAGGTAACAGTTTAGAGGGTAGTGACAGCGAGGACGTGAAGTCTTTACGGTCTCCGTGCAGGGAGGGCGCTGGACAGGGGCGTGCTAATGAGGTCAGGGATAAACACAGCAGCTGCAACATTCCACAGGTTCCCCCCCGGCCCACTCGCTGGGGCTTCATGCAGTTGACGCAGTGTCACTCCATCGTTCAGCGTTCAGCTCCAGCGTTCACCTCCATCGCCCTCCTACCTCCAGGTGACGGTAAACGGATAAGGTGTTATTTGAGATGGAGGAGACGCATGAGAGGTTTTCTCGCCTGCGCTGGGCTCGAGCAGAGACCCAGCTGGGCCGTCCAGCTTGGCCTGTGGGTGCTTCGCCATAAACGCGGAGGCGTAAAGGATCATCTCATACCCCTGCAGGATTAATCCCCCCCACCGAAATGCTCCGCTCTCCGCCCGTCAAGTCTTTGGCTCCCAGTCGACCACTTCCACTTCAGCAGCCTAAACTGTTTGGATAGGCGTTTCTTTTCTTATCTTTCTTTTTAAATCTTTGCTGTGCGGTTGCTGAGGGGGGCATAAATTCTCCTGCAGAAGAGGCACATGGCTCAGGTGTTATTCAAACGCTGCCTTTGATTTCCACACGGCAGCAGAGCTGCACGAGCTTCGCGTTTTAGCGCTGGGAGGGCTTGTTATTTATGTAGGTAGATTTAAATGAAGCCTCTCCTGTACGTGAGAAAAGAGAACAGTCAAGTGTTTCAGTAGGTCTGCTGGATTCATATCATGGCTTCTACTTTAAACTTAAGTTTAGATCTGTTTTTCTCTACAGAATTCATCACTCATGTAGTATCAGATGACTTTTCTCTTTTGACCTTGCAATACTACACTAGAGTGAAAATCGATATTTTCATGCTGAACAACCTGTGCTGCTGTTCAGCCAGGACAGCCACTGACATTACAGTTTAATTAAAGGAAGATAACACTATTTTTACATTCATTTTATTTATTTTTTAAGAATAACTGGGGGTTCTGGCGCATCACCGCCCCCTGTTTAACCATTTGGACGCCCTCAATTCCAAAAATCTAAATTATACTGTGATAAACTACAGTCGGACTGATTAAACTGGGTACTAAGACAGCTGTCTACATATGCTATATAATGAAGGCGGACAGTGATGGTTAAAATTGATGTGTTATGTAGATTACATAGATTTTATGGCTCTACAAATCAGATACCTACCATTCAAGTCCTGTAACCGCACCTCCACTTTTAATCCCTGTGAGTCTTGTTTCGATGTTTGTGATGTTATGGACTCATTGGATACTTAGGGTTTGCTTCCTGTGGAGCTGTTTAACCTCTTGGACACCCTGAATTCCAAACATCTAAATTCTGGGGTGCTCTGCGAAACTAAGCGTATCTTTGTTATGTTGTCTTTCAGGAATAAATAGAGGCTCAAATACAAATTCAGGAAAAAGTTCTTTTTTTAGCTGCTTCACTCAGAAAAACTTCTGTCTTTAAAATTCATAAATAATAAGAAATGCACTGCCTGTCTGCCTCAGGGCGGCGCTGTAGCAGATTGGTTCACCCAGTTGGCTCAAAGTAGCATGTTAACTATAACTATGCCCAGGATAGCTTAGAACAACTTCACAATGTGCTAATGTACAATGTTTGTTGTCCAATTTCACAAGCGACTGTCAGTCACGAGTGAAGATGTATAAGATCTCAATTAACATGTGAAAGATCACATCACCAAACCACAGAGGAACGTTTCCAGAAGTGTTAAAACCAAATATTACATATACACAGGTACAGCTTAGGTTTCTTGATAATTGATAGTTCAGGTGGACGTAGCCCAGAGTTTTCCTAATGTTTATGAACCAGCATTAGCAGATATGTACTATTTAGATACTGGCACCAGTCCACAATCCCCATATCAGTGCAGCCCTGGTATAAAAGGATTGTTCTGTGATGCCACAACTCTCTGACTTAATACATCTTAACTTAATAGTACACCCTACTCAAGTCAAGTTTAAATATATAGTGCTTTTTACAACGATGTTGTCTCAAAGCAGCTTTACAGAGTTTTGAAAACAGCCAGAGACAACAGTGGCAAGAAAAACTCCCTCAGACTGGAGGAAGAAACCTTGGGAGAAACCAGACTCACAAGGGGAGACCCATCCTCCTCTGGTCAAACAGTGTTTACAGTTTAATAAACTAAATACCAAAGAAATGAGTCTCTGTTTGAAATCTGGATAACAAAGCTTTAGCAGCTGCACAGGTAGAGGCAGTCTCTGACTGAGGCAGTCTCTGACTGAGGCAGTCTCTGATTGAGGCAGTCTCTGACTGAGGCAGTCTCTGACTGAGGCAGTCTCTGACTGAGTCTTTATGTAAAGTGGGCGTGAGCTGAAACAGTCCCATCCTATCTCAATGCTGGTGCATCTGGATGGCACAGTGATGTAACTGAGGGTGTAGCAGTTGGTACAGATGGGCAGGTGAGCTGGCTGGTGATGGGTGGGGAGGAGGTCCTGATGGTTAGTCCTCCAACAGCGTTCAACAGACCCTACTCCCTGGTGTTCCCAAAGAAACCAGGATACTGCACCTAATAGCATTTAATCTATACACTGTATACGTTATTATTATATTATATTATTATATTATATATACGATCCCAAACTTTTGATCCCCAGCGTACAGCACTACAGCGCTGCGTCACAGATGGCCCCCAATACACCCCTCCTCCTTCGCTAAGCGAATGCAGCAGTTTCCCATCACTCTCCCAGCTCTCTGCGTGGCCCATACTTGTCAATTATTTAGGGGGCTTTGCGGGGGTTTACCAGGGAGCCATTCCCAGTTGTACACGGCAATGAGCCCTGCGCGCGCTCCTAGCGACACCACATCGCTCGTGCGCGCCCTGCTCCCTCTACTGGTCCTCAACTCAAACCAGTGTGCGCGCATGTGCCCCCGTCCTTTGCAGCAAGCTTCTGCTACCCAGCCCTCGTCCGCACCCGTTTCTGTGAAAAGCCTAAAAGAACGAAGGGCTTTTTTTTCTTCATCCTCGTGCGCACATCTGCTTCCTCGAGCCCGCGCGCGCTGCTCTGCTCTGCTCTACGGGGTTTTAAAAAATGTGCTCTGGTCAACATGGTCAGTAGAGTTTCCCCCAGTTCTGCGGAACGCGGCGAGGCATCTCAGGCTCGCGAGCCTCACGGGCGCGCGTCCGTGTGCGAGCGCGCGTGCGTGTGTGGCGCGCAGGCTGCTGGGAGGGAGCAGCTGAAGAGAGATCCTCCTCTCCTCAGTCTGTCGTCTCCACTCCAGTCAGCTCTTGCGTGAGGAGCGGAGCGGAGCGGAGAGGAGAGGAGAGCAGCGGCAGCAGCAGGAGCTTCAAGGCGGGCGCGCTCGGCTCTTCACGGGGATTCTCACCGACCGAACGGGGCTTCTTGTCCGGCTCTCTGGACCATGTTCCTCGTGCAGTACACAGGTAAACGACACGCTGCAACTTTCCTCTTCTTCGTAGTCACGCGAGTAAACACGACGAGGGGGAAGTTTCCGGTCTCCCCGGTCCACCTTAAACACCGCAGCAGTTACATGCGTGCATCCATTTAAGGTGGAACGGGCAGATCGGACCAAGAAGCGGACTTCAGCCGCGTGACCGGGACCGGGAGCCGCCCGGCGCGTCAGCTAAAGAGAAAATGAATGAAAACTAAAGACGCCAGGTTTAAGTTTCCCGAGCCAGACCGTTCGCGCTCCGAGCTGCTGCTGCTGCTGCCGGTGTGCTCCGGTGTGCTCGCAGATTCCGCGGGCTTGACAGCAGCGCGACTCCGGCTGCTTGCCATGCTCGAGCGGTCCGCGATCTTGTCAGCGACTCGCGATATTTTCGCACTTGTAAATAGGATGGGATGCACGAGCCAGCTGCCAGAAGAGCTGCTCGCTCTGTATAGCAGCCGCCCTCCCCCTATACAGACCCACCGTGTCGTGGTATTGGTCAGCCTATTGCTGTAGTGTATCCGCTCATGTAGGGGCTCCGTGCAGCACTGTGGGTCAGGCTAGGGGAAGTTCTTCAGAACCCAAGTGAGGGGGGGCTTCAGAGAAAGTTGCGTGTGCACATGAACCGTGAAGCAGATCTGTCTGCGAGGGGGGTTCACCTTCCCGTTCCACTGGTACTGGTGTTGGATCCAGAGGCAGAGTGTTTAGGGGAGGCAGCTGTCTGAGTATGAGCAGACATGTCTTGGTGAACGTGCATCTGAAGATCCTGCAGCTCCTCAATTATGGAAAACTGGGGCCGATCTGTTACGTCCCCGCCAGAGCGTGGCTTTCCCGGCGCAGTACATTTAACAGATGGAGCTCTGTTGCAGCTCTCAGTGCCTCGCGTGGAGCTTTGCTGTTCGCAAGGAACACAGTTTCTGAGACATTTGTCAAAGTGCTAACCATGTTTTCGTGGACCCTCTCAGCTGGAGGTCTGCAGCTCGTGGGCCACGTGTGCAGCTTCCGTGTCTCCTCATCTCCTGCTTCCCTGCTAGAAAGGCCAGGAACTTCAGAATCTGAGCATCAGCCTTGATTAATGGATCGTGGCTGCTGGCTAAGTGGGATGAGCGTGATGGGAAGGTTGGGTTGGGTTGGGTTGGGTTGGGTGGTTGGATAGGAGGGGGTTTGACAACTCCTGCTGTACAATGGCCATTATCACCCCCTCATCTCATTTCAGAAGTTTGCTTGCTCCTCAGTGCCCTTGCTCTGCAGCTCAGCCTGGCATTTTATCTGCCTAATATAAAAGGCAGTTGGCGGGGAGATTCATTCAGAACAACGGGGGAGGATGAAATGTTATAGCCTCATAATAACCCGCCGTTGAATTTGCAGGGAGTTATAGGTACCTGTGCAAACTCCACCGGAGGGCGTAAAATTAAGGGCGAGGGGCTGTCAGCGCGCAAATAAATAAAGAAGTGAAAGCCACGGGTGACGCTGGGTGATTCTCCAGATTGGGGCTTTAAGACAGTGAGGTCTTGTGAGGGGATTCCTTACGAGCGGAGTGAAGAATGAATGAAAGAAGGAGAGAGAGAGAGAGAGAGAGAGAGAGACAGCGAAGGGGCTCCAAATTGAAATTTAGCCTGTGAGTCTCCTGCACAGAGCTGGCCGATGGTGGGCTGGGAGGGGCCTTTTAAATTGCACATAATGGATAGTGCCTGCGCTTTCGTGGGAGAGTGTTCAAGCCGAAATGAGATGGAGAGAAAAGGAGTGGAGAAAGAGTAAAAATGCAGGGTTGGATGGGGGGGGTGGGTTTGCAGTGAGGACAAAAGTGTTTTCAGGAAAAAATAGCAGAAAATGGGTTTTTGGGATTAGGAGTGGGTACAGATAGGATCTAGAGAGGGAGGAGGGATCGCTCTGATTTAAAGATACACTCTTCAGAGTTATTGTCGCCGGCGACAATTCAAAGAGCGTTCAATTTAGAAGATTCAATCGGAGGACACTCCGGCAGGTTGCCAAATAAGGAGTGAGGGGGGGTGAAAAAAGAAACTCTTTAAATTTGGAATACGCTAGAATGATTCTGCCGCTGGTTTACGTTATCGGTGGTAAATCCTAGTGTTTCCTGGGAGTTTGGTGCAAAGCGAGTCCAGCATAGGGCTTCTGCACCGCTCAGGCTGATGATGGGAGTAGACCCACATGATGAACCTGTAATTGATTTACGTGCTACAAGTCAAGAATTTGCACAGATGCTCAGATGCTACTCGAGTGTTTCTCTGGAAACAAACCTGTTGCTATGCTTCTAATCTCAGGAGCTAGTTCTGCTGCAGTGGTGGGGGGGTTGTGAAGCAGTTGCTGCTGTGATCTGATGTTATTGGTAGAAGTTTGGCTTGTTTATCTCTTCTTAGCTTCAGAGGATATCTCTGTAAGGGAGTTCTATTTAAAGCCTTGGCGCTGTCTAGTAATTCCTTGGAGGTGCTGGGTGGCATTTTAGTCATTCATGTTGATACGCTTTTCTCTGTACATGTTCTTTCGAGAGCAGAAACGAGACCTGCTTCTAAAGCAGAAGTTAAAACTCTGTTGCTTTGAGCTGCAAAGTCTGCAAAGGCTTTAGGGGTGTTTTCCTTAGCTTAGCATTTCGTCCTAAAGGTTTTAGAGAATTTTTTTTTGTGTGTCATGAAAACACGTGCCAGTGTGATGACTGTCCCGCATGGCAGTGCAGCTTATTTGCCAAGTTAAAAATAGCTC
This sequence comes from Megaleporinus macrocephalus, assembly GCA_021613375.1. Lineage (NCBI taxonomy): Eukaryota > Metazoa > Chordata > Actinopteri > Characiformes > Anostomidae > Megaleporinus > Megaleporinus macrocephalus. The sequence goes on from CM038702.1 coordinate 56,169,589, forward strand.
GCACCCGTTTTCTGCTGAGTCGCTACAAGTACGTCGTTCGTCTGCGTATGTTTTAAGGATCAGTCACGAAACGTTAAGGCCGAATTGATGTTTCTGCTTCGCGTGCTCGGTGTGACCCGCCTTGCCCCCGGGTTCCCCGAGCGTACGTGCTGCTATCCGCCCACTGTTGAGCTGTACGTTTGGCTCGGTGAGCTTTCTGCATGAGCTGCGACTCGTATTTCCTTGCAGCTGCAGTGTTTTGGCTGTAACCAAGTTTCTGTGCTCGCGCCGGTGTCCACACGGACGCTCCTGCGGTTCTCTCGCATGTCCGTGGGCTCTCTGTCGGCTGCTAATTGAAAGCTATGGTAGCGAACGCCGAGGCCCGCTGCAACTGATAATTGATACTGCAACAGACGCTGTTCTGTCGCTGGTAATGAGGAGGCACATTGCTTTGTGTCCTGCTGGGTAAGCTTTCTCAGCACTATTTTTACTCCCCGATTTCTTCGTCCCCCCCCCACCCACCCACCCTCTTCCTTCAGTCTTCCTTTTAACTGCATAATGAGAAAGCGGTTATAAATATTTACTCTTTGACAGTTTCCAGCTTCCAGAAGAAACAGTAAACACTAATGTGAGAGCAGTAACATGGCAAATTCAGCCTACAGTAGTCGTAGTGTTGGGATGGGAAGGCCTGCGAGGCCTGCGAGGGCCGCTGACTGGCCCAGCGTCCAGGCCTGAGCGAGCGTTTACGATGTAGGCCTGCTCGCTCATTGCGAAAGTTTTCCTTGCCTTCCTCAGACTCGAGTCTCAATTGGAAAAACACGGGAAGACTGTTTTAATTGTTTTTGCGAGGCTTTTTGTTTATTCATTCAGCTCCGCCGTCTGTCAGCCATGCCAGAGCGAAACCGCGCAGTGGTATCACTAGAGTCCCGTTCCATCTGTCGAGCCGACGCCGGGGAGATGGCTGTGACACCATCACAATTCAATATTTCCTGTTCTTGGTTAATCCCTTTCTTTTCATCGTAGGTTTTTACCAGAGTTGTCAAGACCTCGCTTCCGAATAGGATAGTTTTCTCGACGTGATTTCAGTCCGTACCTCGTCCCCAGGTCCGGCTGCTGCCGCCTTGCTGCAATCAGGGCAGCGTAGATATGTGATAAGACTCCTTTGAGTGGCCAGTCATTCATAAGGAAGGATTTCAGCTGAAGGAAACCTGCTGGCCTCTGTGGGTGAACGGTGCGGTTTGGGTTCAAGTATCCGTGACAATGGCCCTTCGGATGGAAATGCTCCCTGAAGTGAAAGAGAGGAAGCAGACAGGAAGCCCTTAGTCTCAGTTCAGAATCCTTCCAACTGGCCGGGCCTCATTATCTCAGGCTAAAGCAAGCAAACATAATGGCTGAGAGGGAGCCACACTTCTTGCTGTGCTAAATAATGACATTGACAGCTCCTGCGTGTTGAAGTGGAGAGAGGACGGACTAGGTTTTCAAGGTTTACCTGTCACAAGTATCCAGTGAAGGGACAGACACAGTAATGGAATTCTTGCTTGACTCTGATTCCCAAGATGGCATATAGTCGATACAGACAATGCACGCTGTTATCGGAGATATGGACACAACCTGCATATCCGCACCGAACCTGTAGTCTTGCATGCCGATGGTAACGTGCAACATGCCTTACGCATAACGATATTCTCCCAGCGTGTGCTATAACCGTCATTACTAATAGTGTGCACTCTTCTGCTGGAGCAGTTCTTTTAGGACAGTTTAGGTCTTTCCTGTCAGCCTTTATTTCTCTGTAGCTCTCAAGCAGACATGTCACCAGAGCAGACACTGTCTGTACATTAAGGACTGGTTTATTTACTAGAGAAGAATAAGCCTCTCTCCGGCAGTGGCCTCGATCTCTTGGAATACAAATTGTGTGTCTAATTTAAGCCCTCTGTATAGAATCATTTGTTCTTTTACTGAACAAAAAAAAAAGACTTTGATTGTTTAGGCCCATTAGAGAGCCTGAAACAAACCCAGCATTTGATCATCTTTATTTTTATCGCATGTTTAGCACAAGCAGAATAATTTCTACATGAGAACCTCATAATATATTCAGCGTGTTGTTAATGAGATCTTGGTGACCTCAGCCGATGAAGATTAAGAGCTGTGGAGCACAGTGATGGGATTCAGGAGAGCCGCTGCTCTTCGGCTGTGTTTTGATTGGGCAGTATTCAGGCAGGCTTCAGGTTTCGTTTCACAGTGGAGATGTATACGGGTACAACTAGAGGAAGACAACGTGATGATATTTTATTGTTATGGCAGTAATGGGCAGGAGGGCGTTCACAATGCTGGCTCAACATCACGATGACTGTTTGTCAAGTCAAGTTTATTTGTGTAGCACTTTTTACAACAATGTCGTCACCAAGCAGCTTTACTGGAGTTTGAAAACATGAAGTCACGGCATGTATCCTTCTGTGAGCAAGCCAGAGGTGGCAAGGAAAAAGTCCCTCAAGACTGGAGGAATAAACTTTGGGAGGAACCAATACTTCGTCAGTCAAGCAGTATTTACAGTTTATTAAGCTAAATACCAAAACAAAGATCTAAGAGAAGCTCTGTTTGAAGACTGGATGGTAAAAGCTTTAGAGGCAGTCTCTGACTGACCCAGTCTTTGTGGAAAATGGGTGTGAGCTGAAACAGTCCCATCATATGGCAATGCTGGTACATCTCAACAGCCATTGACAGTGCCATTGTCAGCCCAACCCTAGTACACAGTGCTCTGTTTGTGGGTGTTGTTAGTGCCTGATCAAATACATGTTTCATTAAAAAGAACTCAACTAGTTATGTTTATGTTTAATATGTTTAATTGCAATGTTGAATAAAAAAAAAAGTTTTGGTGGAAGGTTTTAAACATGGCCCTCCAAATCAATTGGTTGCCTTTCGGGTATTGTGATAATGTCCCAGTGTGTATAACATGTGGACAGAACACTGGGAACAAGTTTATTATAGCTTTACCCAACTGTCACTATGAAATAAGGATAAGAATAAAAAGAAAGAGTGAAAAAATGGTGTAAATCATTTGTTTAGAGACATTGAATGGGGTCAACTTCACCCCAAAGATAATACTAGGGTTCGAGGTCAACTTTGCATCAAGTCAGTGAAGAATCATTAATGATGGAGTGGCTTTGGTGACTTTCGCACTTCCTTACCCAATTTTATACTTCCTCCTCTTCTGCCGAGAGCAGACAGCAGCTGCTTCCTGGTACGAGATGGTGCCGGTAATATCGTATATCAGCGCAGCAGCAAAAGCATCACCAGAGACAAAGTGAACCTGAGTTTCTTTTTTTGTCCGTTGCTGTGGCATTTTTTCTCCTCCCTCCTTTCCAACTCGGCCAGGAAAAACAATTGGAAGCAGCACAGTGCATACCATGATGGATCACCCTAGGGACACGGGACACTACATCTCCGCGGTGCGCCCGTATCCGCCGGTGCCACTGAGAGCGCGTAAGCAAGCGGCCACTGGCTCACCAGAGATAATGGGGGAGATTACACCGTCCTCCTGTTTTTCCCCCATAATGTAATAAATCTGAGGTGAAATTGCTTTTATGTCTTAGAGGGCTCAGTATATGGTCCCAGCATTGCTAAGTGTATTAGTCTCTGCGCTCTGCTTTCGGCCAAGACCTCTCGGCCGCACTCCGAAGGCCGTTTCGCTAACCTCGGGGTCTTGTTTCTTTGAACTGAAAAACCGTAGTGACCCTCCTCGTCCATATGTTATCTTTAGAGGTTTTATTAAAAAGCTGAGGCTAGCAGTCCAGCCACTGCCGCCTAGTACATTTCCATTGGGGTCCCAGGACTTTGAGGGGAGATCTTGTAATTCTCCATTCCAACTTTGTTTGTATAAACCCGCAACGTCACACAACCCCCTCCCCCCTCCCCTCCCCTGAATTATGACATTGTCAGCCCAACCCTAATACACAGTGCTCTGTTTGTGGGTGTTGTTGGTACATGACCAACTACATGTTTCATTAAAAAGAACACAACTAGTTATGTTTCGTAGGATTCGTTGCAGCACCATATGTGTTTAAATGTTGAATCTAAAATCATTGTGCCAAGAGTTTTTGATGGAAGGTTTTAAACGTGGCCCTCCTAGTCAATTGGGTGCCTTTCAGGTATCATGATAATGTCCCAGTGTGTACAACATGTGTAAAGAACACTAAGAACAAGTTTGTTATAGCTTTTCCCAACTGCCACTATTAAATAAGGATAAGAATAAAAAGAAAGAGTTAAAAATTGGTGTAAATTGTTTAGAGACATTGAATGTGGTTAATCTGTTACCTTTGGAGATTTTATTAAAAAATTGAGGCTAGCAGTCCAGCCACTGCCGCCTAGTACATTTCCATTGGGGTTCCAGGACTTTGAGGGGAGATCTTGTAATTCTCCATTCCAACTTTTTTTGTATAAACACGCAACCTCGCACGACCCCCTCCTCCCACCCCACCTCCCTCGGAGTAGAAATTAAAAACACTTTGGCAAAAGTGCACAAACCCAGCCTGTAATTTGGAGGAGGAATGAACAAGCTCAGTGTGTGATTTGAGGTCAGAGGACGTGAAAGGAAGGACTGTGCCTGCATGTTTACCGCCGTTCAGAAGCAAGGCCCAACTGACCCGACACTACAGGCAGAGTTTAAACAAGGCTGTTAAAGCTTTACTGCTACCGTGACTCTAAATAGCGTCAAACAGGCCTGCGTTTCATCAATACCCATTTTCTTTTTAGGCTCCCCGTGTGTTCAGTTTGGTCTGTAAGCGATGACACATCAGGAGAAGACCAGTTTGAGTGCTCGTTTGCCGCACGCTTTATTGCTGTGTCTATTTTTACTAGAGGAATGTGTACCGAGCTGATAGCACAGTAAATCACCATCCCTAAGCCCATAACAGAGGTCAGCGGGGTACTCACGGCATGATCCCCGCTGACCCTCTTGTTTTGGTTGTTTAGTTTGACCAGCCACTCTTACTGATCTTTAACTCAGAAGGCTGTAGATAACTGTAGAAAACTAGCCTGTATTAGGCTTTTCTTTCTCTTCCTTATCGAAATCTAACTTTGTGCCATAGGTCTGTAGATTCTGTGGCCAGAAGTGGTCGCTCTTTTACTCTTCAGTCTTTAGATGACTGTATACTTCTGTGAAGACTGTATGTACATGTATCTACACCAAGCCTCAGAGAAGGGGTTCGGGACTAAGTAAAACTCTATGTGCGCCTTTAAAAAAAATTAAATTATGCTTTACACAGTTATGTACGGCGCTGTGTGAAACCAACGTTTATTGCCAGTTTGGGATCAGTGTGGCTATCAGTGGGACCCAAACAATATACTACACCATCCAGAACTAGCTAAATCAATTTGGAGCAGTTGAATCAAGTATAGAAGACTAAGTTCTTGTTGATTAGTTTTCTGCACATGCTAATTTTGAATAGAATACCACTATCACCAGTATGTTGGCTGACATCTCTACACGATGCCTGAACAGGTTTGCAGATTGCTAGAGAAAGAAGAACAACTGAGCCTTTACCAACAAAGATTCCTTAAAGGCCTTCAATGCTTAATCTGTAAAGGTCTTTTATTGTATACTGTTGTATCGTTTATCCATTAAAATGTTCATTAAAGAGCAAACGTTGTTCTTCTATGGCGTGTACTCTAGATCGTTCCTATCTAAGAACAAATCCCAAATAAGAAAACACGGGTGATTGTCAGACTATTCATCAAAACATTGGGATTTTTAGAAGAAAGGTCTTCCTCAGATCGTTTGGGAAACGAGGCCCAATTGTTTTGGCCTTCTTATTTTTAAGGAGTGCAAGAACAATAAACGAACTGTCAGTGTTCCTAATCTTAGAAACAAGGAGTCTGTTCAGTGACCGACTGCTCCTACCCAAGTGCAGAACCAACAGACTCAAAAACTCCTTTGTCCTTCATGCCTTCAGACTGTACAACTCCTCTCTGCAGGGGAGGAGGGGTCACAGGAGGACAGAGGATGGGATGGAGCAGTAGACTGATAATAACACAACCGGACTAAGTGCAATAACATTACTTACATTAAAAAAGTGCAATAACATTAGTTAACATTAAAAAAGTGCAATAATAGTGTGCAGTAGTGTGTTATATTTTGTTAGTGTGTTAGATTTTTCTTTATTTTTATTTTGTACATTAGTTTTCTTAATTTATATTCCTTTCATATGTTTCTTGTGTGTTTACTGTGATGATGCTACTGGAATCTTAATTTCCCTGAGAGAACCCTCCCAAAGGGATCAATAACGATCTATCTATCTATCTATCTATCTATCTATCTATCTATCTATCTATCTATCTATCTTATATTATGAAAGTGATCTATCTATCTATCTATCTATCATTATGAATGTGATCTATCTATCTATTTATCTATCTATCTAATATTATGACAGTGATCTATCTATCTATCTATCTATCTATCTATCATTATGAATGTGATCTATCTATCTATTTATCTATCTATCTAATATTATGACAGTGATCTATCTATCTATCTATCTATCTATCTATCTATCTATCATTATGAATGTGATCTATCTATCTATTTATCTGTCTATCTAATATTATGAAAGTTATCTATCTATCTATCTATCTATCATTATGAATGTGATCTATCTATCTATTTATCTATCTATCTAATATTATGAAAGTGATCTATCTATCTATCTATCTATCTATCATTATGAATGTGATCTATCTATCTATTTATCTGTCTATCTAATATTATGAAAGTTATCTATCTATCTATCTATCTATCATTATGAATGTGATCTATCTATTTATCTGTCTATCTAATATTATGAAAGTTATCTATCTATCTATCATTATGAAAGTGATCTATCTATCTATCTATCTTATATTATGAAAGTGATCTATCTATCTATCATTATGAATGTGATCTATCTATTTATCTATCTATCTAATATTATGAAAGTGATCTATCTATCTATCTATCTATCTATCTATCTATCTATCTATCTATCTATCTATCTATCTATCTATCTATCTATCATTATGAATGTGATCTATCTATCTATTTATCTATCTATCTATCTAATATTATGAAAGTCATCCATCCATCCATCCATCCATCTATCTATCTATACATCCAAATCCGTAACATCAGTTTCTCTGTCTTCAGGACTTTTAAGGCAAGCCCGACAGTTTTATTCTGCTGCGTCTAAAACTTGTCTACTTTGGTCTTCGGGCAGTTCTCTAAATACAGTGATTGTTGCTATGAGGGTCGCTATGTGATCAAGTGCTGTTAATTCAGTTGTCAGTTATACTACGTAAAGCACTCCCAACTATCAGCGCCCCCGTAACGCCGTGCTGAAGTGCAGCCATGCGTCTCGAACACTAAGAACCACGCGCCCAGCGGATGCCTAGGCTTGAAGTTGAAATGTGTTGCATCCCTGTGGGATGTGCTTATTCAGAGTAGTGCCACCACGGCATCATGAGCAAGGTGCCAGAGCTGGGCTTTTCTGAGGGAACGTGCCAGGTGTGAGAATGTGCTGTGGCCGTGATTGGTTTTCTTCTGGTCTGGCAGTCCAGCTCCGATAGAGAGCTCCACACCAGCGGGCCTTAAAGCTAATCCGCCTGTCAGCAGCTTGTCAGCCGCTCCCCCGCTGACCCTGCGCCCGTCTGCCAATGCTGACAGGGGGATCCAGCTTACATCCAGGTTACATCACTGAGATCCACTGGACTGTATTCGCCTACAGGTGTGAACATCTCCCGACCCACGACGGCACGGCAACGTCGTTCCAGTGCTAATGACAGTGCCTAATGACTCATAGGTGCGAGGTCGGTGCCCCCCCGCGCCGAGGCCAAAGTTAGCTCCCTAACTCAGCCCTGAGGTAAGAGCACCTTGGGACAGATGCTAACAACAGCTGACTGAACATCATGGGACCGAACATAGCCATTACAGAGGGAAAGTAATTGGATCCACAAATCAGCAGACGGGTACAGGTTTATAGTGGCGCACAGCTTTATGACTCGATATTTCAGGGCTTGCTTGGGAGCTTGTCATGGCAGTTTTGACGCTGTAGGTGGTTGTTGCGAGCGGTTTGCTCTCAGCTCTCACCCCTGAAGGGCCTTGTCAGGAAGTGAGACTTGTGCTATTTGCCCTTTTCAACGTAAGGAACCTGCGCGCCACAATGGCACCAATCAGGTTTGATGGAAATGACCCAGAATTGCCTTCCATGAGCCGAATCCATTATAGTTCTCATTTCTAGCGGCACGCTTGGCTCATCAGTGTTTCCAGATGAATAAATCAGAATTGTTCTGGTGTCGTTAGAGGCCAGATCTGTAGATCATTAATATCTAAAAGCTCGTCTTTTCCATGGGATCTTCTCGCGTGTGATAATTCTAGCGTGTTCCAGGCTGTGAATGTTCTCGAAAGCATGCCTTGGACCAACTATAGTATGTAATACAGTTTGTAGCACCCAGGGAAAGTAATACGAAGACCCCTGGGTCAAGAAGAGGTCACGAGAAACTGGGTGTGAGTGCAGAGTGAGAACAGAAATAGGCTATAGTGTCTATCCACGCTCTTCCTGTCCCTCCTTTAATAACAGCCCCCTTTTTCCCCCCTCTATTCTCGCTCTCTCTCTTTTCCCCCCTCGCTCTTCGCTATTGTCAGTGACAAAGAGGGAAAGGGGAGGATTAATTGTTTTCCACAGGTAAGCAGGGCACCGCCGACGGCCTGCTTATTTGAATCCCGTCAAGCTCCCATATGCTCAGCGAAATCTGTTCCTCTTCTCCTGGAGTGTTAGCGTGTTCAGCCGAGCGGCGCTGCATTAAGACGGGTCTGGGCCGGGCTCCAGGAGCGCCACAGAGCAGCCCAGCCAGCCGCGCCCGCTAGCCCCTCCGCATCCTCAGCACATCCATCTTGTCTGCGCGGGGCTGAGTCTGAAATACCTTTCCCGACGAGATGCTCGGCGCCCCCCCTCGGCCCTCGGGTTCACGCCTTCTGTGATTAAAAGTCGGAGGAGGTGACCGAACCTGACGTCCATTGATCACCTTTATGTAACGGCCGTGCAGATGTCTGGCCAGATGTTTTTTCTCCTTCTCTGCCTTCACGTTGGCGCCCACGGTCAGACCGCGGGCCGCCCAAGGCTAAAAGACGAGTCCCAGCGGGGGGTTTATTTTGATTGCGACACTGGACTGTTCTAGGTTCAGCTCTAAGAGGACGTCACTGGGTCTGACTCACTGCTGTCTTGCGTTGGGGTCGTCTTATTTTAGCCAGATATGCCAGATCTCACGCTGTACTGGCCGTCTGAGTTGTTTCAGTTGTGCCCCGCCCCCCCAGCCCATAGACCCTCACTACCTCTGACTCACTGGAAATGTGGGAATATGACAATTGAAATATGACTATTGATCTGAAAGGTGAAACCCAAGCCTGCGTCAGCGCCCTCGGATTCAGTTCACGCTGAATTGATCGTTTCATAAGATCCTCATCTCTTACTTGGAAACTTCAGCCGCTAGCACTATCTCTGTCATACAGGAGCCGTTCCGTCTCAGCGCGACGTCACTCGCAGCTGCGCGGCGAGAGTGCTTCAGCACGCCGCTTAGTTAATCCTTAAAACGTTCCGTCCCACAAGGCTGTTGTTTCGTCTGCTGCTTTTAGCGCAGCCATTTATCTGGAAATCATTGAATTGCAGAGAAACCGTTTCCTGACAAATGGTGGCGGCTCGTACTGACAGATGTCTGGGGCTGATGTCACCCTGGAGGCCGGTGGGCCTGTCAGATTGGAGGAATGAGGGTGCTGATGAAAACATCACTGGAGGAAAAGCATCCAAAGCCCACGTTTGAGCTCACCGACGGGCCCTGGTTCTTATTTCTGGGCCCTTTGTTTTTATTTACTTTGGCCGTGATTTACGACCCGGGTGGGGCAAGTCTGTAGGATCAAAAGCAACTTTAATTGTGTGTTCGTTGTTGTTGTTGTTGTTGTTTACAAATGACTGGTGAGAAAAATCTCAAGCAGTCCAACGCAAATCAGTCACGCTCCAATATAAAATTAAAGTCACTCTGGCTGCCGGCGTGTTGGCGTAGACGTTGTGTCGTACTAAACAGATGTACAGGCACGCGCTCTCCTGTTACTCAGGCCAAGCATTATTCATACTTTGCAGAGATGATACGCAGCCAGTGCAGACGTTCAACAGGTTTCCTCACAGATCTCATCACCTCCAGGCCGATTCAGGACAGTTTCCGAGCTGTACTGGATTCCGTCTGACTCTTCCGAGGGAATGTTTGTTGGGAGCGATCTTGCTGGATGTGTCGGCCAGTCTCCATCTCCGTATATGAAAGATTTAAGCTCCGATCCTGGAGCGCCGCTGTAAAGTATCAATGAGACATGATCATCCAAGACTAAGCGGATCAAAGCTTACATTAGAAATACGGGCTGAAACTCACTCTGATTAGGTTTTAGGAGCACGCGTCAGTGGCTCTCAGGTTGTTAAAACCCTGGCTCTTTTTTTTTTCCTCGTCCCGTTTGTTGAACAGTTGGTCAGTAATGGACACAGTAATTATGTACTCTAGAATCAGCACACACAAACAACTTCTCTGCCTCCGTAATCAGAAACGGTCTAACTGAAGCAGTTGAAACGGCAGGGCTTCTCGCTGGAATTAAGGTTACACCATTTTTGTAAAGCTCTCGTAGTACTAAAGCTGGGTAGGGCTGTGTATTGGCAAGAACCTGGCGATACAATACGTATCTTGATTCAGCACTGACGATTCAGTATATCGCAATATACAGTAGGGGTGTAAGAAAATATCGATACACAGATTCCTGGCAGGCAGGGAATCATTGTGTGTTGTGTTTAAACCTCTGACCACTAGATGGCAGTATTGTAATCCATTTTCAGCTCCACTCCAACATTAACACGCAGCAGAAGGGCGCAGTGCTATTGTAAACATTGGCAAACCTGTTTATATACAGGTGTGTTTTAATAGTAGGATTTGAAAAATCACAGTATATCACTTTGCTTGCAGTATCGCAGTATATCACGATATATTGAATCATGACCGCTGTATCACGATATGTATTGTATCGTCAGGTTCTTGCCAATACACAGCCCTAATATACAGTGATATTGCAAGCAAAGTGATATATTAAAGTTATATACTATTAAAACACACCACTATATGAACAGGTTTGTCAGCGCTTACAATAGGATTGCGCCCTTGTGCTGCTTGTTAATATTGGAGTGGAGCTGAAAATGAATTACAACACTGCTATCTAATGACAAAGTTCTAAATCACAGTATTTTTCTAAATCATACCACTTTTATGGTATTTGAGGGGGTCTTTTTTCATGTGTGACGTGTTAACCGCATTGCTTGCAAGAAGAATTACTGCTCAGATGAAGTTCCATTGTGCGACTTGACCACAAACCTGTAGCCGTCGAATAGCGGGGGACTGTAGCCACCTCTGCTTGTATCTTTATCTGTGTTCGTGGTACAACTTGGGTTAGGGTTAGGTTTGTGCTTTAGCTTTGTCAGTTGTAGCTGTTGGTGTGGAAGGTGCTGATTTTAGTTTCATGCGTTCTTCGTACTCCAAAGCATGTTGCAGCTGAGGTAGTGCAGCTAATTGCTCGTATTACCAGCTTTAGCTCGACAGCGTTTGCAGTAGGTGATTGTTTGATCCACGTCCGACCGTTTAAACCAGAAGTACCTCCAGATGACAGACACGCCTCCTTTCTTCGACCAAAGTTCTTCTTGGTCATCATCTTCTACTGCAGTGTCTGGTACAACTTGTGGTTCAGAACTTTCCTGTCCACGCTCAACAACTCCTCTAATACTTGCATATCATATCATAACAAAAATAAAAACTGGTGTGAACCGGTGCACCGCCCAGTGCTACGTAGTACTGTTACTCTAGCATGCCGTTAGCTTGAGTATCGCACAGTCGTTTTATTTTTCTCCTCCTGTTGGGATTGCTGCTTCAACTCCATATGAAGCAGAAGTGGTTGTAGCAGAGCTAAGCCTGAATCAGTTTCAGGTAATCTGATCATTGGGGAATTAATGCTTACTGTAGTAGGTGCCAGCATTTTAGCATCTCTTTATTTTCGTGTGTGTGTGAGCAGTCGGAAGGGGTCATAAACAAGCTGTCGGATGCGTTTTCCCTGTATTACCTGGGGGGCGCAGTGAGTAGAGACAGCTTAAGCTTTCTAAGTTTGTTTCTTTCCCCTCATCTGAATGATAAGTTGTGCCTTCTTTAAGATACCTCTCTCCTCTCTTGTAGAATTGAATACTTTTCCTCAAATAGATAAGCTGTTCTGTGAATTACAAGGTGAGTACAAGATTCCCCAAAGTCCTTTTCTAAACTGCTCTGATTTCTCCGAGGCGCTATTTATTTATTTATTTATTTATTTCATTTATTTATGTCTTCATTTTGCAGGCTGAGCTCAGTGCGCTCTTTCAGAGACTCTTCCCCCCTCTCTTCTCAGAGCACATAGCATTGGCCCTAGGGCTGGGTATCGCCACTGATTTCCCGGATCGATTCGATCCCGTTTCACAAGGTCCCAATTCAATTCGTTTTGCATTTCAATTCAATTCTGTATCGATTCATTTAGGGATATTTCAGTTACAATAATATGTTTAGTTTAAATATGAAAAGAGAACTAGTGTGGTAAATGTACAAGGAACACTCAACCTACCATTATTGAAAACATTAGTGTTTATATGTTTATATTCACCGTATTTGGCCACACCCACTTTCAAGCATATGTTTCTTCCGCTTTTGTGTTAGAACTTCCGCTCAGCTAACCAGAATGAATACAGTTACATGGGAGGAGAATGGGACAACAATGTCTCATCCAAGATTAAAAACACAGCGGGTGGATTATATGAAAAGCTATACCCTAGCTATATAAAAAGCTATATAGCCTGGGGTTACCTACGACAACGATTTTAATTATTTTGTACTCTCGGAAGGTGTAGACGGTTCAGCAATGAAAAACTATACAAGTACTGAAGCGTATCAGTACCTGCTCAGTGGGAAGGTGGGCGTGTACTCCTACATAAAGACGGTGAGTTTGTATTTCTGAAAGCCGGTTAAACCCGAGTCAAGCCAGCTGCCCGAGTCACTCTGTGTGGGTGTTAGTTACAGCCCAGATAGCCTAGCGCGGTGGACACTGGTCATAAAACTGGGGGTCTGGAATGCTAATTTTAAAGATCGATCTCGGGTTTATACGAATCGATATCGGATTATTCAAATGAAGATCGATTTGAATTGAAAAATCAATTTTTTTAAACACACCCCTTCGTCATGGTCTCAGAGAGGAATTCATACTTTTCTTTCCTTTCAGCTGGGTTTCCGCTGACTTGATTAATAGATGTTGAAACATGGCTTCTTTTTGATGAAATGCTGGACCGGAGCTGATGACCTTCGAGCAGATACACTCGTGTCTTTACATTTGAATGCGTGGGCGAGAGCACAATGCACTTTGTTGAGCGGGGACTGCTGAGACAGTGGCGGCTCCACATCGGTCTCTTTCTTCTCAAGCGAAGGTTTGCTTTGGCCCACTTTGGGGAGGGATTAAATTTTAATAGTGGTGAGTGGCAAAGCGGCTGAAGACAGCCCTCCTTTCCCCCTCGTCAGGCTACCCGCTGTAAAAGGGACCTTCCGAACAGACGGCGATGAGCAGAGTGTGTGTCCGCGCGCGGTCGGGCGTCCCGTCCCCCCGCCGTCCGCCAAAGCTGCCCACCCTTCTAGCTCCTGAAAGCGGCAGCCTCCAGCAGGGCCTGCCGGTGGTGATGGAGATGGATGGGGGAAGGAAGAGCCAAGCGCAGTCAGTGGCGGCCTGACGCTGGCAGGCTCCTCGCGCATTAGTCTTCTGTCTCTGTTTACTCTTAGCTGCTGATTAAAGTAGGGAGCCGCAGTCAAGTCTCACTGTGTTATTTTCTCTCGCCTGATTTTATTTATTTCTTTATTTCTTTTTGCTCTGTCCTAATCTTCTTCTAAGACCAGATAATTAATACTGGGGTCGACAGGGGCGACTGCGGTTGTCATGCTAATGGATCCGATTCAGCTTGTTTAACCAGCGCAGGTACATGTCAGGATTTCTGCCAAGGAGCTTTGCAAAGACTTCGGTCTGCTGGTGTGGCCCACAACGAAATTCATAAAGCAATGAATAACGCTAGAAATGTGTCAGTGGTCTGTTAATTGTAGGCTTTTTATTCATTCCCTTGCATTTCTGAACGCTGTGGGGCGGAAGCTCATAGAGTTTGTTTCTGCATTGGCCTAATTATGCTTAGTTGTTTGTGACTTAAGTTGTTTTTGTTGACCGGGCATAGAATTAAATTAGGGATGCTGCTTTTAGGGTTTGTTTCATAAACAGTTGCACATCAAGTTTACTTCATAATCATCAACTTGACTGGTTGGATGTTTGTGTGAGGAATAGAAGAGTGTTGATTTTCCTTACAGAAGAAGATAGCAGCATGTGGTAGTGGGCAATATGCTGGTTCGTCCTGTATACTCATTGTTTTGCTATAACCTTCATGCCAGAGTGGCTAATGGAAAATGTGGCAGAATGTTGTTAGGGATGCTTCAATCACGTTTCAATATAAAATAAAACATAGAAACAAAGAATCTCTGCACCGCTTTGTTTTTGGACAGTGTGGACAGTATTGAGAAATATGTAGAGAGCGGCCAGTCTCTTGGGGTTAGCTGTGGGCTTGTGTGCTGTACTACTGTGTTGTCTTACACCGCCTGCAGCACCAAGGGTCTGGTCCACCCATCAAGCTGAGAATACTTGTAGTGTTAATGGCTTGTAATTAGGGCTGTGTATTCACAAGAACCTGGCAAATCAATACTTATCGTGATACAGCGGTCACGATTCAATATATCGTGATATACTGCGGTACTACAAGTGATATACTGTGATTTTTCAATCCTACTATTAAAACACACCACTATATGAACAGGTTTGTCAGTGCTTACGATAAAATTGCACCCTTGTGCTGTTTGTTAATGTTGGAGTGGAGCTGAAACTGGATTACAACAGTGACATCTATTGGTCAGAGGTTTAAACACAACATACAATGATTCACTGTTTGCCAGGAGTCTGTGTATCGATACTGTGCTTTTGAGAATCAATGCAGTATCACTAAACATCCCGATATTTAAGATTTTCTTACACCCCTACTTGTAATATGTACCAAATTTCAACATTTGCGTAAGACAGAGTAATTGGGACACATGTGAGACGAAGGCTTTTGAAAAATAAATTCAGACGTGAAACAACATTTTATTGTTTTTTATGTATAAGTACCATACGTTTACCTAGTAGCAAGTCAAACACTTAATACTAGAATGAGTGCAACTAGCACTAATACAGGAAGTAATGGTTTTATATATGTCAGTGAATGTGTTTACATGCATTTAGTAATCTGATCATTTCTGCAGTTATCAGATTATTGAAGTGGTCATGAAGTGGCCCAGAAATCTTTGATTTTGATCTTTGATGAAATTCAGAGAGATGGATCTTGGCTCAGTAATGTTTTTTCAGTGCATGTGTACTGTTGCTCTGATTTCTTTCTGATATTTCCAGCCTGTGCATGTGTGAAAACATACCACAGTACCGGAAACAGCGTTTAACACAGCAACAGCGAGACACTTTTGGAGTGATGCTGAAAGCAACTACTTAACCAAACTACTTGGATTTTTACAGTATGTTTGTGTTGTGACAAATTAGATGGTTGCAAACAGAAATCAGATTATTGTCTGATTCCTGTAGACCTGGAGTTTCCATATTATCTGATTACTGTAATGCTTACAAACACAGTAAATGGTTTACAGACAAAAACAGATGAGCAGTTATCCAGTACAAGTACAGTTACACGTTATCCAGTACAGTACAAGTACAGTCATCCAGTACTTGTTTACCCACTTAATGTCTGTTGATGTTAAACTGTGTTGAAGTTTGCTGGTGATAGAATTGAACAGATCCGTGTAGTGACTGGTGGAGTCCATGAGACATGTGGAACAGTGTGGATCACCAGCTTCAACTACTTTATTGATACTTGTTCCAACAGTCATCATATATAACGTTTTAACAAGCAAGACACCTTCATGACCAAGATAGGTTGTTTTAAGCCATATGTGCTCAAAGCGTGTGTGAAGTGTTAGTTACACCTTGTTAATCGTTATTGGCGGCACCTCCCACTACTAGCAGCATGGCAGTTCAGCTCGCTTTACCCACACACTAGACTGTTTGACTCTGGGTGTGTGAATTTGGGTTGCGTTTGATGTTAGAAAGGTGACATTTTCGGTACAGGGCACACGTGCGAGTTAAGCGATGTTGGGCAGCTCCAGGCCTCCAGGGGCCGTGCCTGTGAAAAGGCCCCTCGGGCAAACTCGCAAAGGTGTTTGAAGATTTGTCATGTACAGGCAGAAAGCCAGCTTCTCATTAGCTCACAGCAGAGCAGTCAGATTGGAGAAAGGATTTACTCTTCTCTCAGCTTCCGAGAGAAATATCTGATCGGCTGAATGTTAAAGAGACGGGAGCAGCGCTTCGGCCCAGCTGGCAGACGGGTGTAGCCCAGAGAAACAGCGCTGGATGCTGATCCCATCAAATCTTTGTGTCTGCGAGCAGCATAGTGTTTGGTTCCGTGTCTCTGGTCGTTAGGGCTGAAATTGATGATGGCGCTCTGTGCTGTAGGGCTTTGTTTTGTGACTAACTGGCCTTTCCTTTCTTACGTGTAATGAGCTTCTCCAGGTGGGTAGAAACCAAATAAATAAATAAATAAATAAATAAATAAATAAATCAAAAACGAGCCATGTCGGACCAACTTGGAAAAACTCCCTGGAGGAGAAAGAGGAGTCACTTTGCACCCGGTTGTATCAGGCAGGCGCTCGATGGATCTTCAGACGAGCAGCCAGACTGCTGAAAGCTGCCCACTTGTCACTTTTAAACTTCACGAAAGCTGGTGTTGCCTTGGCAACGGCGCTTGACCCCAGTCTGTGATTAACTAAGGCTCCCCTCGTTTGGTTTGGAGAACTCGGAGCGCGCTTCATAGCTGGTCGCTTGTCCTGCCCCGAGCCCTTGACGACGTGCGAATGTGTGGGCTACACAAGCCGAGCACTGAGAGTGCAAGATTCAATTAGACAAAGTTTATGTTAACTCGACAGGCCTTCGCACACACTCCTATTTTTACACGAGTTTTGTCAGCGTTAATTATTTTAGTTCGTGCCTCATTGCCGCAACTTGGTGGGGGGTGGTCGGGGAGGGGGGGGAAACGGGAAAAAGAGACTTGATGCCAACTGTCACTGTTCCTTCCTTTTGTCACAACAGGCTGCAGGGCCCTGGGCAGACTTTTGTCCATTGCTTTTACCTTCAGACTGAGTAATCCGCTCTGAATGAGGTCATTGCGCTTTTGGCTGCTCCTTAAATTTGAAAAGCTCTCGTTTGGATGCAGCTCGGCTGATGTATAATGAAAGGCAGTACCGAATTAGGCCTGTAATAGCATTTTCCCAAATAGTCTTCATCTCCTTCAGTCTGTTTGCAAGGTTCTTGGCGGATATTATCCATTACAGAAGCCTGTTACACCTAGATAATCCCTATTTTGACTCATACAGGGACCGGATGTTCATTAAGAGTGAGAGAAATCAACAGTATTTTGGGAGATCAAGCAGTAGTGATGCACGGGCGTCCTTGTGCTAACTAAAGTAAAATTATTTCTGTGGTGTCACAATATGTAGCTTATCACAGATCTTTAAAGGAGACATATTTCTTATATTTATATATATATATATATATATATATATATATATATATATATATATATATATATATATATATATATATATATAATTCTTTTTTTTTTTTCCTTTTTTGAAAGTACGTCAGAGGGAGAAACGCGGGGCGAACGCGGCTAGTATGTCTGAATACTCAGTAGCCATTGAGTAGTAGCAGACAGTACCCGGATGACCTCTATGTGGCTATGTGGTATCCCATGATTCACCTGGAGCTGTGGATGAATTCAAATAGGGTGAAAAAAACATTGAAAAGCAGTACCTCGGCTGTGTGTACGTAGCTACGGCTTGTGAACTGCCGCTACAGAAGTTAACACGACTTCTGAGGTAAAAAAATTATTAAATTCCTCTCTGAGCTACCGCTAGACACCGTGTGAGTACATATTCAGACAAAAACGCAGGTCCACGTCACAAAAAGTATCCAAATCTGTCAGTAAACGGGGTTATTAAATGAATAGTGGGACTTTTACAGTTATGGCTTGACGTGTTGTGCCACAGGACGTTGGTAGGATGGCCTACATACTGGCTCTAATCTAGTAACTACTGACAAAACTACTGTCACCCATAGAAACCATGCCTTGTTGGAATTACATCTCTTTTTCTTTGTTTTGAGATGACATCATCTTGTAACACAGTTCTCATTGCACACCTACTGGAAAGCTTGGTACATAGGAGCTTGAACAGAGCATTTCAGAGAGTATAGATGTACCGCATGAGAGAAATGCTGTGTTTTGGCGAAACTGAGTCTGTTTCAGATTTAGTAGTACCCAAAAACAAAATAACGAAATAATAATAATAATAATAACATGTCCTCTTAAAAAATTGGCGTACAGTCACAATAGGGGTCTAGTATTGAGCTAATTTTATACTGTGCAGCCTTGTGATTCCCACCCGTCGTGTTCATTACCTTATTTTCAGAAGGTCGTTCATATCACACCACTCATGTATTTACGTTCACACCCAGCATTTTAACACACATGCGCCGGAGCCGTGTAATAAGTAATTGTCTTGTCACTGGTTTTATAATTACGTGCGATGGTGAAGCCCTGAAATAGGCAGTGATTATAGTGGGCGTTGTGTTCCTATGACACGAGGCGAGGGTTCGCTATGGCTGTTGTCGTCCTGTGCCCTAAATAGTTTGCCGGTGTGCTGTATGTGCCTTTGGCGCGATGCATGCCTGTGGATCTGCTCCCTAAGGGCCGACACCACAGCTGGGGAAATCAATTAAAAGCTAGTCTGGCCATTCCTCCGTGCCTCATGCGTGCACTTCTGTCGAGCCATAAATTGCGTTGTGATGGTATCTAGCTGCCTCATAAGGCATCTGTCACCAAGGTGGATTAGAGGCGTGATTTTATAATGTCTATAATAGAAGCCCAAAAAGCACCGGCGTAGCTCCTGAATCAAACCCCGTCCTGACACCGCAGGCCATGTACTTCACTTGTACTAGGAGTGGGAGGTACAGAGTTCCTTAGGCAGGCCCCCTTATCTTCATCTCAAGAGGGTAAAGTGCATGAACCTAACATTTTCAGAAATGACAGTGCTTATTTGAGGCTTTTCTCAATAAACGAGGATCTGCTACAGAATAGAGTTTGTCGAGTAACCTATATTCGGGGTTAAGAGAGCAGCTGAAACTCTGCATATGAATGAATACTGTTACTGTGAACCAGGGACAATGCAGCAGAGTAGGCTCTTCTTCTGTTACAAACTGATTGGCTGTTGTTTTAGGCTATGTAGAGTGTCATGCAAAAGTTTGGATACCCCTTCTCAAAATTCCTGCTACTCTGACCAGTTACCAGGAGCAGATGTACTGAGCTCCAAGAGGGATGGAGGGTGGGTAAAGGACCACCGTGCAAAAGATTTATACTCTTTACACAGCTTGTAGCGAAGTCTCAGGGTGCGCCCAAAATCGCCTACCTGCCTACTACTCAGTAGGTGAAATCAGTAGGCGAGCGTGGCTAGCATGCCCGCATACTCAGTAGGCATTGAGTAGTGCTTGAACATTACCCAGACGACCTACTGAATTGGGAGCCATTTTTAAGTATGTGACTCCAGTGATTCAGCTAAAGACGTGGACGAGGAAAAGCTGTGTGTGCGTAGCTACTGCTGGTGAACTGCTGATACAGAAGTTAGAGCTACTTCTGAGGAACAAAATAATTAAATTCCTTCCTGTTCGTCTTCTCCAAGCTAGAGCTAGACACTGTCTGAGTACATATTCAGATAAAAACACAGCTCAGTCACAAAAAGTATCTAAATCTCTCAGTAATGTTCTCAGAGGAAAGTTTACGGTGGTGGTCTGGCATCTTGGTTACTTGGTAGGCGATTTTAGACGCACCTTCTGACATACTTGTTAGGACTATGGTTAGATCACAGTCATCGTTAGGAAAGGCCAGGTATATGGAGATTTCCAAGCTTTGGGAAGAGTCTGACTCTTCAAATCTTGTCACAACAGTCGGCAGCCACTCAGCTAAGCAGCAGTCTAGCACTCTGAAAATTAAAATACCACGTGCACACAAAGCAGGAGTAGGCTGTAAGAAGGTAGCAAAGCGTTTTCAGGTAGCCGTTTCCTCTGTTTGTAATGTAATTAGGAAATGGCAGTTAACAGGAGCAGTGGGGCTCAAGTTGAGGTTTGGAAGACCAAGAAGACTTTTCAGTAGAACTGGTTGTAGGACTCCTGGAAAGGACAAACCTTTTTGTGACAAACCTTCACAAAGGTTTGTAGCACCAGATGTGAGCAGGTCAGCCGCTAATTTGGAAGTACTGTGGACTGATGAAGTTGAACTGGATCCTGGAAAACAGGGCGCTGGATTTTATGAAAGAACACGTCTCCAACTGTTAAGCACGGGTTACACGGGGGTTGCACGTTTTACTGGTAAAGAAAAATGGGTTCAGTTAATTACGAGTTAATTCTGGGAGTAAATCTCACAACATCTGTAAAAAAAAAAGTTCTGGAACAGGAGCCTAGGCACACCTCAAAATTCATAATGGAGCATCTCAAGAGTCACAAGCTAAAGGTTTGGCCATCACAGTCCACCGACCTACACGTCACCCGAAAGCTATGGATAGGTCTCCAAACAGAGGAGCAAGCAAGACGGCTTCTGAATCTCTTGAGTACCAGCTGAACACCATCTCGGAGCATCAGCCGGACATTACTACATCTCTTTACTCAGATCTATATGCACTGCCACTTCATACATGCTCCTCATATTGCACATCCATTTACCATTTAGTTACATATACTATTTACTTACTCTGTTGTCATATGACAGTATGTCAGATCATCTGCATAATATTTGTGTCTTACTTACTTACCTACATACTTACGTACTTACTGCACCTTACACTTTAGTTGCTTTATAATCTTATTATATTATTTATTTGATAAATATAATTATTTTGCTATTGCTTGCTCTTCACTTTATTACTGTGCTAATACCTGACTTTTCTTCTGGGATTAATAAATCTATCTATCTAGCTATCTGTAAATCTGAATATCTGTAAATCTGAATATCTGTATCAATCTGAATATCTGTATCGATCTGAATATCTGTAAATCTGAATATCTGTAAATCTGAATATCTGTAAATCTGAATATCTGTATCGATCTGAATATCTATAAATCTGAATATCTGTATCGATCTGAATATCTATAAATCTGAATATCTGTATCGATCTGAATATCTGTATCAATCTGAATATCTGTATCAATCTGAATATCTATAAATCTGAATATCTGTATCGATCTGAATATCTGTATCAATCTGAATATCTATAAATCTGAATATCTGTATCGATCTGAATATCTGTAAATCTGAATATCTATAAATCTGAATATCTGTAAATCTGAATATCTATAAATCTGAATATCTGTATCGATCTGAATATCTATAAATCTGAATATCTGTATCGATCTGAATATCTGTAAATCTGAATATCTATAAATCTGAATATCTGTATCGATCTGAATATCTATAAATCTGAATATCTGTATCGATCTGAATATCTGTAAATCTGAATATCTATAAATCTGAATATCTGTATCAATCTGAATATCTGTAAATCTGAATATCTGTAAATCTGAATATCTATAAATCTGAATATCTATAAATCTGAATATCTGTATCGATCTGAATATCTGTAAATCTGAATATCTATAAATCTGAATATCTGTATCAATCTGAATACCTATAAATCTGAATATCTGTATCAATCTGAATATCTGTATCGATCTGAATATCTGTAAATCTGAATATCTGTATCGATCTGAATATCTATAAATCTGAATATCTGTATCGATCTGAATATCTGTAAATCTGAATATCTATAAATCTGAATATCTGTATCAATCTGAATATCTATAAATCTGAATATCTGTATCGATCTGAATATCTGTAGATCTGAATATCTGTAAATCTGAATATCTGTATCAATCTGAATATCTATAAATCTGAATATCTGTATCGATCTGAATATCTGTATCGATCTGAATATCTGTAAATCTGAATATCTGTAAATCTGAATATCTGTATCGATCTGAATATCTGTAAATCTGAATATCTGTAAATCTGAATATCTGTATCGATCTGAATATCTGTCAGACTATCTATCTATCTATCTATCTATCTATCTATCTGCTAGATTATCTATCTATCTATCTATCTATCTATCTATCTATCTATCTATCTATCTATCTATCTATCTATCTATCTATCTATCTATCTATCTATCTATCTATCTATCTATCTATCTATCTATCTATCTATCTGAACTAGAAGCCTTGTGCAGGAGCGAATGGGTAAAAAACCACACAAACAAGAAGTGAGAGACTCTTAACTCGCTACAGAGATCATGAGCTGTGATGCTTGCCGAAGTGGGGTGTAACTGACCATGCAGTGTGTGGAGACGTTTGCTCTGGGCACTTTTTCCTGTTTTGCTCTTTTGAAACTGTAAAAGATGGAATAAAGAATTAATGTTGCTTAAAATATTAAAGAAATATGTCATCTTTAATTTCATGCCTTTTGGAAATGAGGTCGTCCTTTACCCGCCGAGCTGTTCACAGTAACGAGAAGTTTTAGCAGGGACGCCTGAACTTTTGAATGCCTCTGTATTAAACAGTGTGAATAAATATATATCTATGTATCTAAGCCAGCCTACAGCAGAACTTGTATAACCTTTTATAATTCTGAAAAGGGTGGTAGGTACATCTGTACACCTGCTCATGTGCTATTTTTGAGTTACAGGAACATCAAACGCTGTGCATCAGCTGAAAAGTAGCACGCTCTGCTATTGTCGAGCATGGAATGTAGATGAGGCCTCGCGTAAGCCTAAAATAGTCCTAAATCACCCACACACAGGTGTACATAAATTACTCAGCTAAGTAATTAGCACTATTAACAGATCCAATTAATTGGTTGGCGAAACCATTAGAGCCTTCAGTTAAAGCAGTGCTGCTTTTCATCTTTAGGTAGTGCTTTTCTGACACTGTAGATACAGTAAGCAGCTGTCTGTGCATTGTACCATCTTTTTTATGATCTTCTTCATTTTTGGGATAATAAATCATCTGTCCTGTAACGTCACTAGACCAGGATTACTGTATGGACCAGTATAGCCGTCACAGCTTCATGGACATCAGTACCACAAACACATTCAGTGAGTGCAAATCCGGACAAATCCACAAATTCGGGTTTCTAAGGGCGTACTCACACTAGGCTCTGTGATCCGGTTGACAGATATTCAGATAGCTAGCTTACTAGACAGATAGATAGATAGACGGACGGACGGACGGACGGAAGGCTATCTATCTATCTATCTGTCTATCTATCTATCTATCTATCTATCTATCTATCTATCTGTCTGTCTAGTAAGCTAGCTATCTGAATATCTGTCTATTGATCTGTCTGTCTGTCTATCGATCTTTCTGACTGTCTGTCTGTCTATCTGTCTATCTATGTATTTGTCTAGCAAGCTAGCTATCTGTCTGTCTGTCTGTCTGTCTGTCTATCTATCTGTCTAGCAAGCTAGCTATCTGAATATCTGTCTCTATCTATCTATCTATCTATCTATCTAATATTATGAAAGTGATCTATCTATCTATCTATCTATCTATCTATCTATCTATCTATCTATCTATCTATCTAGATATCTGTCTGTCTAGCAAGCTAGCTAGCTGAATATCTGTCTATTGATCTGTCTGTCTATCTATCTTTGGACATCAGTACCAAAAACACATTCGGTGAGTGCAGCTTCTGGACAAATCCACAAATTCGTGTTTTTAAGGACGTACTCACACTAAGCTCTGTGATCCAGTTCCCTGCTGAAGCACGGTTCGTTTGACTAGTGTGATCGCTCCGAACCGTGCCCGGGCCTGGCCCAGTTAACCGTGCCCGGGCCCGCTTGAAGAGGTGGGACTAGGGCACGATTCGCTTCTCGTGTGAGTGCTATCGGTGCCCGTGCCCGCTTGGAGCCTCGTGTGATTGGTTCATTTTGCTGGAACTCCAACATGACGTCAGTGATGCGACGCTCATGTTAAACAATCATGAACTCCATCGTGTTGTGTGAGTGATCTTCTCTTCCAAAACAAAGTCGCCTTGTGATGACGTAATCATGCTCGGGCGCGGATTGATAAAGGCAGTGTGAGTGCAGGCCAGCGGGGGAGTGGGGAGGGGGGATAACCGGACCCCAGCATGGAACGAGCAAACCGAGCCTAGTGTGAGTACGCCCTGAGGCTCAGAGGGTCCGAATAAAAAAGGAAACTCATTTCTGCGTCCTATTGTAAACACACAGCGTTTGCGTCATGAGCAAGCGCGTGTCCTGAGAGTCATTTGCAGACGTCTGATAGCTGAAGATTCTGATCTCGCTCTCTGGGCTGGATCAGATCTTTTGACAGGAAATTATGTTGTGCAGAGTGGTAGAGGGAGTGTCTGGGGAGGGAGAAATCAGAGGAGGTTACAACCTGCTTATGCGATAAGTCTGTGGATGCAAATATTGTGTTTTTGCTAAAGGGGTGGCACTTGTGTGCCTGGGCAGAATGAGTTCTTTCTAGTCTACTGGTGAGAGCCTCAACTGTGTGGGCAGATTTGTTGTAATTTAACATGGATTAACTTGCTTCTGTCGTCTAATGGAGAGAAAGAGCAGATCTCAGCCCAGCTGTTACGGGACAGAGGCCTGTAAGAGGATTTGGAGAAATTTTGGGAACATTTCTTGCACTCCCCGAGGATGTGATTACACAATAATGACTTCCCGCTTTAACTTTTGCTGATGTCTCTGTAATCAGTGGTTGTACGCTCCAGCCGAAGAGAATGGTGCTCCAAACGGCCTTTATAAGTTGTATTTCTTGAAATTATTAAGATTTAGAGTTTAAAACGTGATCCAATTGAAATAGAATGCCATGCTCAAACGTTGCAGCAGTGTGGGTGGGATTTCCAGGTTGTTACTACACTTATTAATTAAATGAGCCACTCTGGTGGTAAATAAATGAACCACCTCGTAGGGGTGCTCAATCAGAATCAGCTACTTTCTCTACAATCTGTGTTGCGATTTTAAGTGCACTTGTGCTGTAATTGAATGTTTCTACACTTGTACTGAAACCTTATAGCATAATTATGCATCACACTTTGTGCTAAGTAGAAAACTGCCTCTTCCTTTCAGTGTAGCACTTTATTTGATTAGTGGTGTTTAAATAGGTGCCGTATTTTTTGGGTACCGTCAACTCTGAAGTTGTTGGAACTCTCAAATACTGGGTGAAAACATTACCACATGAAATAAATAATAGGCAAGGCAAGTTTATTTGTATAGCTCTTTTTGTGCGAAGAAGAAATAAATAGAAGAAATAAAATAAATGAGTTAAAAGAAATAAAATAAATGAGTTAAAAGAAATAAAATACATTAATTAGAAGAAATAAAATAAATGAGTTAAAAGAAATAAAAGAAATGAGTTAAAAGAAATAAAATACATTAATTAGAAGAAATAAAATAAATGAGTTAAAAGAAATAAAATAAATCAGTTAAAAGAAATAAAATACATTACTTAGAAGAAATAAAAGAAATGAGTTAAAAGAAATAAAATACATTAATTAGAAGAAATAAAATAAATGAGTTAAAAGAAAAAAAATAAATGAGTTAAAAGAAATTAAATAAATGAGTTAAAAGAAATAAAATAAATGAGTTAAAAGAAATACAATACGTTAATTAGAAGAAATAAAATAAATGAGTTAAAAGAAATAAAGGAAATGAGTTAAATGAAATAAAATACATTAATTAGAAGAAATAAAAGAAATGAGTTAAAATAAATAAAATAAATGAGTTAAAAGAAATAAAATAAATGAGTTAAAAGAAATAAAATACATTAATTAGAAGAAATAAAATAAATGAGTTAAAAGAAATAAAATAAATGAGTTCAAAAAATCTTCTGCCTTTTTCTGTTTTTTCTTTACCATATGTTACTCCTGCACCTCACCAATAAATTTAAGAATTCAAATGACTGTTTATCTGTTAGAAATTGTTCCTACTAGATTATTTTTTTAAAAAACTTTGGCCCTCTTAAAGAGTATTTTAAAGAGGGGCTGTTTGTAAGATGATGCAACCTGTTTAATTCATACTGCAAACAAACAGGGAGCATATCTCCAGAAGGTCGTGAAGGCCACCCCCATCATTAGAAACAAGCAGATGTTGCGAGTTCAGAATCAAACTGCATTCCTTTATTCACCAAGAGATCCAGAGGTGGAGCCAGTATAATAAAGCCAGTTGACTGTAAAGCCAGTATAATAAAGTCAGTTGACTGTAAAGCCAGTATAATAAAGCCAGGTGACTGTAAAGCCAGTATAATAAAGCCAGGTGACTGTAAAGCCAGTATAATAAAGTCAGTTGACTGTAAAGCCAGTATAGTATAGCCAGTATAGTATAGCCAGTATAGTAAAGCCAGTATAATAAAGCCAGTTGACTGTAAAGCCAGTATAATAAAGCCAGGTGACTGTAAAGCCAGTATAGTATAGCCAGTATAATAAAGCCAGGTGACTGTAAAGCCAGTATAGTATAGCCAGTATAGTAAAGCCAGTTGACTGTAAAGCCAGTATAATAAAGCCAGGTGACTGTAAAGCCAGTATAGTAAAGCCAGTTGACTGTAAAGCCAGTATAATAAAGCCAGGTGACTGTAAAGCCAGTATAGTAAAGCCAGTTGATTGTAAAGCCAATATAGTAATGCCAGTATAATAAAGCCAGTTGACTGTAAAGCCAGTATAATAAAGCCAGTTGACTGTAAAGCCAGTATAATAAAGTCAGTTGACTGTAAAGCCAGTATAATAAAGCCAGGTGACTGTAAAGCCAGTATAATAAAGTCAGTTGACTGTAAAGCCAGTATAGTATAGCCAGTATAGTAAAGCCAGTATAATAAAGCCAGTTGACTGTAAAGCCAGTATAATAAAGCCAGGTGACTGTAAAGCCAGTATAATAAAGCCAGGTGACTGTAAAGCCAGTATAATAAAGTCAGTTGACTGTAAAGCCAGTATAGTATAGCCAGTATAGTATAGCCAGTATAGTAAAGCCAGTATAATAAAGCCAGTTGACTGTAAAGCCAGTATAATAAAGCCAGGTGACTGTAAAGCCAGTATAGTATAGCCAGTATAATAAAGCCAGGTGACTGTAAAGCCAGTATAGTATAGCCAGTATAGTAAAGCCAGTTGACTGTAAAGCCAGTATAATAAAGCCAGGTGACTGTAAAGCCAGTATAGTAAAGCCAGTTGACTGTAAAGCCAGTATAATAAAGCCAGGTGACTGTAAAGCCAGTATAGTAAAGCCAGTTGATTGTAAAGCCAATATAGTAAAGCCAGTATAATAAAGCCAGTATAATAAAGCCAGTTGACTGTAAAGCCAGTATAATAAAGCCAGGTGACTGTAAAGCCAGTATAGTAAAGCCAGTTGATTGTAAAGCCAATATAGTAAAGCCAGTATAATAAAGCCAGTTGACTGTAAAGCCAGTATAATAAAGCCAGTTGACTGTAAAGCCAGTATAATAAAGTCAGTTGACTGTAAAGCCAGTATAATAAAGCCAGGTGACTGTAAAGCCAGTATAATAAAGCCAGGTGACTGTAAAGCCAGTATAATAAAGCCAGGTGACTGTAAAGCCAGTATAATAAAGTCAGTTGACTGTAAAGCCAGTATAATAAAGTCAGTTGACTGTAAAGCCAGTATAGTAAAGCCAGTATAATAAAGCCAGGTGACTGTAAAGCCAGTATAATAAAGCCAGGTGACTGTAAAGCCAGTATAATAAAGTCAGTTGACTGTAAAGCCAGTATAATAAAGCCAGGTGACTGTAAAGCCAGTATAATAAAGTCAGTTGACTGTAAAGCCAGTATAGTATAGCCAGTATAATAAAGTCAGTTGACTGTAAAGCCAGTATAATAAAGCCAGGTGACTGTAAAGCCAGTATAATAGTCAGTTGACTGTAAAGCCAGTATAGTAAAGCCAGTATAATAAAGCCAGTTGACTGTAAAGCCAGTATAATAAAGCCAGTTGACTGTAAAGCTTTAGCCAATTTGAACTATAGCCAATTTGTTTAGCCAATCAGAATTGAATTGGTTTAAAATTGGGAACATCTCCACTTCTGTCATCTGTTCAGTCGTCAATGCACAAATGAGAACAACTCATTCCTCTATTTGTTTCAAACACATTCTCTTTAATTCATGCATATTTAGACGTACGTGGGAGACAGTAGTACAGCGGAGCGGTCTCCATTCATTTACTGACACTCAAACACGGAAAATATTGTTTTCACTTCAGCACACCTGCACTTCCAGTCTTCCACTGGGTTCTCATTTTTTTTGTTTGAATCTTGTTATTAGAAGAATCCAGATCCAAACAGCTTCAGTTTATTGCTTCTCAGATGTTCTGGAGAGAGAGAAGCTTCTTAGTGTTCAGTGTGCCATGATGCTGTCGCTGTTGCACTGGCACATGTATAAATGAATGTAACTAGAAGAACTGTGGACTTGTATTGCTTGCTACGGCTCTGAAAGAAGTTCTTCTTCTCTAGTTGTGAACATTGTCTTGTTTCCCTGTTCAGCAAGTGTTAATGCACAGAAGTTTAAAGTCAGTCATTTCTTTTATACCAAACCAAATTTGTTGCATGGGTAGAACATACACTTAGACATACATACATAAATAAAAACAAAGTGGTTTGCTTCTCCACCTACAAGTAAAATCCTGAATGTATTTGGTATTTGTGGTCACAGAGCTACATAATAGCTTCACACGCTTCAAATTATTTTTAGAAAACAGACTCACAATATGCAACATGCATATTGTTGCTGCTGTGACTAAACTTCATATCCCTGAAATGGGAACTTCAAAGGGGAATGGCTAAACTTGTTTATTGAATGGAATATAAGTTTTTAGCAGAGGAAGTTTTAAATATGAGTTTAAATTTATCATTGATTTATTATCAATTTATTATCAATGTATTATTATCATTGAAGTCATTAGCTTAAAATGTCCAATCATCAATGTTAGAGCAAGGCTTGTTTCTCTGTTTGTGTACTTATTGTGCTTTTATTTTGTACAAACTTTGAAAATATTACCCATCATTCCTAATGGGTTTAAATTTCATGATTAATGAAGCAAGTCAAATGCTCTAAAAATATGTCTTCCATTCAAAAATAAATCAGGGATATGAAGTTTAGTCACAATGGCAACAATATGTATGTTATATATAGTCAATACTGAATCTTATATTTTCGTGTATGAATATTTGCATTATGTGTGTGTGTGTGTATATATATATATATATGTATATATATATATATATATCGTCGCTGTCCAATGAATAGTTGACAATGGTTGTTTATATTGTTTCTGAATTTGATGATGAATGGATCAATAGTACAGTTCCAAAATAGCTCTGAAAGATTTCTGGTTCCATTGACTTCCATTGAAAGTAAAGCAAGTTTTTGATCTCTCCTGTAAAGTTGCAATTTTGGAAATACTTGTTTTTCATTGGACATATATATGATAGATAGATATTTATTTAGATCTTTAGTGACCAGAAGACTTTTTCATTATGTGCCTGACCTTGTGCGATAGATCTAGCACATCACTGCTAGACCTAGATCTGAATGGACAGACTGGGAAATAAACAAGTGAGCGTAATCAAGCCTCCATCACGGCTTCATTGCAGAGCTCTGATTGCGTTGTTAGGTTCAGTGGGTATATTATATTTTTCACAGTGTAGTACGGCCCCAGCCCGCCGGCGCTCTTTATTATCGCGCTGTTATGGACTGCTGGCTCGGTTTCATTTCAGAGCTTTACTAAACTGTAATCCATGACCAGGCTAATTGGCCCCGTCCTTTATAGCTTTAATGGCCCGAGTGACCTTACTGTGTCTGGAAGGGCCGTCTGTGCCCGCCACAGCGCTCTGCGCAGACACGTTTTCAAGTGGAACTCTTGGGGAGGAATCAGATTTGTTGAATGTCATTTGATTTGATTTCTTTTCCTCCTGTCCAAACAGACTCGGCGCATGGCACCGAATAGGGGCAAACAGCTGGGCACACAGAGAGTCGTCCAAATGGGAACGAACAGATGGTCACATGACCTTGTATTACTGTCACACTGCGTTTGTGCCACACATGTTCCTCGGAAAGCCTGAGCGAGAGAGAGAGAGAGGGAAAGGAGGGGGGCTTACACACACTTTCAGTTACTCTACAAACTTTCACTGAGGGGGCGGGGCTGAGAATGGAGCCATGTTCAGGCTGATCTCTTCCGGAGAGCCGAGAGGGAGGTTTAATCAGGCTGAGGTGATGATTCGCTGTCTAATCAGTGTTGTTGGTAAACGGTAAATGGGTGATCTCTCAATCGTTTTTGGTGATTAACACAATAACAATGGACTTTAATCAACAATAACCAGCCATACAAAGTAGATATGGCACATAAATAGATCCTCTAGCAGAGTCTTATCCACGGAGGGCCACTGAGGCTGCAGGTTTTCACTCCTGACAAGCTTGAGCACCCCTGACTCCACATGCTTAATCAGTTGGTCTCCGTCTTCAAGCTGCTGATCAGGTGATCTCCTGTTTTGCTGGAAAGGAAACCTGTAGCCACACCAGCCCACTGGACAGCTCATCATGCTTGGGGAGAACACTAATTGCCAGTTCTGTTACATCAGCTAACAGATACCCTCGTTAGGGAGGGCCGTCCAGCTCACCCCGAGAGAGTGAGGCTGGTTATGCTCTCATGGACTTCTGGTCACAGTTGACAAAGATTCCACAAAAAACCTCAAAGAAAACATAATATATGTAATATTAATATATTATATGATATATAAAATCTCTTTTCTCTCCAGTTTGGTCATTGACTATTCCTCCTGCTAATATCTGGGTCTCCTCAGTCACACAGTGCTACCAAGCTGGGACGCTGAAGGCTAGCACATGTACAGCCAACCACTACATCCTTCTAATTGCTGCTCTCGCAGCGGACGGTTCAGCACACCTCGGAGAGAGACACTAACCGGCAGTTCTGCAGTGGACTAGCACTGCGCTGGATGAAATGCTGGGGAAATAATCATAATCATAAAATATTCATTCGTTCATTCATTTTCCAAAACCACTTATCCCTCTGGGTCGCCGAGGGGTGGGGGGTGCTGGAGCCTGTCCCAGCGCTCATTGGACGGAAGGCAGGAAAGACTTTGGACACTGTCATAAAATATGAATTGTTTATACATTTATTTTAATAGACGTGTTGAATCTATTAATAATGGTCAGTATTAGTAATAATTGGTAAATAATAAATAATGGATAATAAAGTATAAGGCATTATTACAGTCTTATCTATGTTTTTTTTTTTTTTTTTTTTTTTTTTTTACTGAACTGGGAAAATCAGCTTTTAGCTCCAGTGCAGCAGCGAGCTGGAACTCACTGCAGGAAACACTAAAGCTCAGCTCGCTGCATTCTTTTTAAACTCTTCATTTCTAACCACCTCCGCATGACCTGCCAGCGTTTTATTTAATTTTACTGAACAGTTTTATTATTTTATTTTATTATAAAATGTTTTATTACTCTATTATTATTATTATTAGTAGTAGTAGTATATTATTTTTTATTACTATTTCTTTTAGTATTTTAGTTTACTACTATATTTTTATCTATTTATATTGACTTATTTTTTTACTTTTATCTTATTCTGGGTTTTAGTTTCATATTTAGGTTTTATTTGTTTTTCTTTTACGATTTATCTTAATTTTGTCTCTGTTCTTATTGTTTCTTTTACATTTCATGTACTCATTTAATTTCTTTTCAATCCCTTTTTCTTTTCAATCCCTCCCTCAGTGAACTCCAGACTGAAAATAAAGGTTGCTTGATTGATTTATTGATTGATTGATTGATTGATTGAGGATTAGAAAAAGAGAATTATATCATTACCCTTCACGGACTTGTCAGACAGCCTAACGGAGGCTTCAGTTGAAGCACCAAGTGTGTGGCATATGCAGATCTACTTGGTCTGCAGCTGGATCTTCGCTGACTAACATATTTGACGTAACATATTAGTTTCCCCGGGGCTTGGTGAAGTTTTGTTTGTTTAGTTCCTGAGGTCTCATTAAAGAGATGATTCAGCGTGCCCTCTCTCCTCTTTTCCAGGGAGTGAGTCAGAGAACATGTTCGTTTTTGCTCTGCTGCGGTTGGAAAGTTCACAAAGCCCCTAAGTCCCCCCCACTCTCAGCATGAAGAGCAACAGTATCACCTGCTCTTCAGCAGTCTGTGTCTCCATATCCCCCCATTACGCTGATGCTTTGTTTGGGTTTGAAGTCTTGTGTTGTTTTCCACTGAGACGCGTCTCCTCAGATGTGGTCGACTAATATAGTTTCATTGTTGCTAAGACGGTTAGCTGGGTTCCTGACCCCGCCCTGTGTGGTCTGCTGTTTTAGCGTGTGGATTCCGAGACGGCCCACTATCCGCATGGTCCGCTTGGACCTCGAGAGGAAATCTGAAAGTTTTTCTGTGGCCTACTTTGGGCTCCTTCTTTATATGTTTCCCGGATATCGGAGCAGCATCCTTGGGAATTGCCACTCACACTACTTTGCCTAGGCTTTCTGCCGGCCTGCAAATTACTAGCCTTTTAACTGCTTTTCTTCAAGTAACCAAATAAAGTGCTGCACTGGCTCCATTCTCCCACAGACACTTAAGCACTCTCGAGTGAGAGACAACATTTCATTAAGGCCGAACTCTACATGTGGGTGTCACTCTGCGTGTGTGGGAGTGACGCTGGAGAGATTGCACTGGGAAAGAAGAGCCCAGTCAGAGCTGGGAAATGTACCACAGGATATCTGGCACTGATTTATTCCTGTACATTCATCAAAATGAGCTGCTCACTTGTAATATTGAGTGGTGTGGCCCAAAATGTGTATGATCTTATAATTAATATTATAGTTCTGTCGGTTTTGGTGGGCGTAACAATGAGTGTTTTTATATTATGAGTGTTTTTATAGATTATTTTTAATAAGACACCAAATAAAAGAAGCATTTTCAGTGCTGTTATGTAGGGATGTGTTTAAAAAATCAATTTTTCCATTCAAATCAATCTTCATTGAGATTGATCTTTAAAATTAGCATTTCACGCAACCCCCCCAATTGCGCCATTGTTTTTGGTGCAACTAGATCTGGCTGGGGCGGCACATCAGTTAAGCATGGTTGGAGCAAAGGTGAAGGTCCCCAGAACTTGAAAGTAGATCTGGCTACATGTTGGATTCAGAAACCAGGACGGTATATAAACATATAAACACTAATGTTTTTAGTAATGGTAGGTTGAGTGTTCCTTGTACATTTACCACATTAGTTCTCTGAAAATCTCTTTTCATATTCAAACAAAACATATTATTGTAACTGAAATATCCCTAAATGAATCCATATTGAATTGAATTGAATCGAATCGGAAATCGAATTGAATTGGGACCTTGTGAATCGGGATCGAATTGATCTGGGAAATCGGTGGCGATACTCAGCCCTACTGTTATGTGACTTCCAGTGGGTTGTTTTATTTTTTTCACTTTTCAAAGAATAAGCATTTCATGACTAAAGTAAGTTTGAATTTCTCTAGTAATGTTTGACTAAGAGTGTTTTCACACCTGTAGTTGGTTTCACTGGTCCTGATCAGTTAATGGGTTTGTTTACTTGGAGTGTTTCCTCCTCGGTTAAGTTTGTTTTTACACAGGCAAAAACCGAAACGCACCAAAATGCTTCCCAGCAAACCACGTGAGCACGTCGTCTCCTCTGATTGGGCAGTCATGGCCTGAAGGATAGGGATCCGGTCTTTGATCCCCGGGATTCCCCAGGCCACCCCCCCGGGATTCTCCGGGCGCCGTGGATAGGGCTGCCCACTAGTGTTCACTAGTGTGTGTATATGTGGGTGTTTCACTGCACGGATGGGTTTAATGCGTGTACAAACACGTGGCTAATTCGAGTTTCTAAATTCTCTGATTGGTCAGAGCTGTCTGGTGTGCGAGCAAGAAAGTAAACACCGGGAGAAGATCCGGTTTTCCCAAACTATTGCACATTTCTTGTACAGCGTAGCACAGAGCAGCGGCAGAGACAGTACACCTGCAGAACACCCAGCTCACTCCAGATATCAAGTAGACAACTTACCTCACTGCTAGTCCAAGAGAGACCTCGCTCCATTGTTCTTGCCCTGCAATCTGCCGCATCCCATAATGCAAAGCACACCTGGCTGCAGGAGATGTTTAGATCAAACTTGTGGAGTACACCTTATACTTGGGTCGGATCTTGGTCGGATCATGTTCTCATCACAAACGAACCGCTCCGGAGTTGGTGGAGAGGAGAGGAGGTGGTCTCGGCCCGGTTTGACTGCCCCGTTTGTTGCCTCCCATGAAAAAAGTTTTGAAAATGCCCCCGCTGGGTATTCTGGCTGACTCTGCTATGCACTCTCTAACGTTTGCTCGTCTTTTCACAGATATAACAGCCAGTGTGTCATCCAGACAGTGTACGTTTTAGGAGTAGGTGGGATCAGTGAATAGTGAGAATGTCGGGGTCTACAGTGCAGGCTTGTTAATCTCACCATCGTGCACCACTACTGCAAATCCTACTGAAACGAATTACGTTACTTAGGCGTGAGCGTGTAGAATTGAAGAGTGGGTTCACATATGGATCAACAGGGTTCAAAACTAGAGCGTAATTTTCGCTGATGGGAACCCAGATCGTGCTGTCGCACAACTAACTCACTCATACACAGAAGTGATCCATCAACCCTCTGTATACTTTCAAAACAAGGAGGCGGGGGGAGAAAAACATGCACTCCACACTCCACTTCTGTCGAGACCGCCGTCCACCTGGATGCCTCCTTTCGAGACACACTTGGAGATTTGTTGGAAGACCATGAGAGAGGACGTTTGACTGATGCCTGCGCTCCGAGGGAGTCGGTGGCATTAAAAAAATATCAGACTCTCATGCAGATGAAAAAGCTGCTTATTCTCCTCTCACAGGAACTAATATCTCCAGCCCTGAAATAGCCGCAAGTAGAGCCCGTGTATCTAATGACTTTGGGACTTTAAATTTAGGCTCCAGGACTTTAGCCTCCGTTTGAGTCACGTATTAAATAAAAAAAAATAAATAAATAAAAAAACAGGAGATAAATAGAAGGAAATTTCATACTCGCACTCTCACTTTTTTCCTCCTCCTGATTGAATCTGTTTGGCAGGATTTGGTTTCCCATGTTTAAGTGCGTCATTGTCTTGAAAAAGAAATCCTCCTGCCTGTCATATCAATTCATCAAGCAGTGTTTCTCATCCACCGTGGAAGAGATTGCGCTCCCTTTAGACAATCTGGTCTTGCCGCATCCACACAGAGGAGTAAGCCCCATCGCAGACTCTAGTGATTGGCATGGCTTATGCGTAGCGGGCCAGGGTTTATTTGTGGCCCACCGCTATGTCTGCTCTCCTAATCATCTGCGCTGGATTAGATGGATATTTGTCCCCATTAGAATTCGCAATAAACACATTCAGCCAGCATTAGGTATTATAAGTGTCATAAAAAAGAGAAAGCCAATAATAAACTCAGATGATGAATCAGTCCACGGTGCTGGAGTCTGGCTCAGCGTGCAATCCACACCGTCGATTTGTATTTTATTAGCGTTCTTATTTTATTTAAATGAGTTGGAGTAGACAGGTAAGATGTAAACGCCACTGCGCTCTGAGTGAAGCAGGGATAGCAGGATCCGACGCAGGCAGCCTGGCTTGTTTAGTTTGGGGCATTCCAGTGGCTCTCAGTGGTTTACAGCTATTTGTAGTTTTGTGTTCCTCCAGTCTGCAGCTTGGTTTTGTTTTAAAAGCTCACCACATTAGTTTGGCAGCTTGTTTTTTTTTTTGTTTTTTTTTTTCCCCTTGTTTCTCACGTTAATGTAGCATACCACAGCAATCGACACACACCATAAAAAGTCAGACGGACAGTAAATTGTTTGCTGAGAGTTATATTTGTGACCATAGCTTCTGTTTTTAATCTCCTCTTCAAGGGTTTTACCCCCAGGCCGGCTCTGATTCGTCACATTTTTGAAATGTTTCAACACAGATTGTGGTTTCCACACAGACGGTGGTTGCATTATTGTCTGTACGCCATTCAGCAGACCTTCCTACTCCCTCCCTCGTACAGAGCTCGAGTCATTAGAAGCCACAGGCCTTTCTTCCCACCCGGCAAAATACCACTTAGTTTCACTCACAAGCCTTGATGAATAAAATCAGATGAGAACTTATTGTTCCCAGCGTCTTATTTGTGACTCCGGGTTCAGACCTGTGGGGTTTCGGGATATTATGTTTCGTGATACTGTATAGATTCTCAAACACTGTATCCATACACAGATTCCTGGCAGACAGATTCCTGTTAAGATTCCTGTTGTGTTTAAACCTCTGTGAAGAGAGTATGAGGAGTATGAAGAGAGTATGAGGAGTATGAAGAGAGTATGAGGATTATGAAGAGAGTATGAGGAGTATGAAGGGAGTATGAAGGGAGTATGAGGAGTATGAAGAGAGTATGAGGAGTATGAAGAGAGTATGAGGAGTATGAAGAGAGTATGAGGAGTATGAAGGGAGTATGAAGGGAGTATGAGGAGTATGAAGAGAGTATGAGGAGTATGAAGAGAGTATGAGGAGTATGAAGAGAGTATGAGGAGTATGAACAGAGTATGAGGAGTATGAAGAGAGTATGAAGGGAGTATGAGGAGTATGAAGAGAGTATGAGGAGTATGAAGAGAGTATGAGGAGTATGAAGGGAGTATGAAGGGAGTATGAGGAGTATGAAGAGAGTATGAGGAGTATGAAGAGAGTATGAGGAGTATGAAGAGAGTATGAGGAGTATGAAGGGAGTATGAGGAGTATGAAGGGAGTATGAAGAGAGTGAAGAGAGTATGGGGAGTATGAAGAGAGTATGAGGAGTATGAAGAGAGTATGAGGAGTATGAAGAGAGTGTGAAGAGAGTATGAGGAGTGTGAAGAGAGTATGAGGAGTGTGAAGAGAGTGTGAAGAGAGTATGAGGAGTATGAAGAGAGTGTGAAGAGAGTATGAGGAGTGTGAAGAGAGTATGAAGAGAGTATGAGCAGTGTGAAGAGAGTATGAGGAGTATGAAGAGAGTATGAGGAGTATGAAGAGTGTGAAGAGAGTATGAGGAGTGTGAAGAGAGTATGAGGAGTATGAAGAGAGTATGAAGAGAGTATGAGCAGTGTGAAGAGAGTGTGAAGAGAGTATGAGGAGTATGAAGAGAGTATGAAGAGAGTATGAGCAGTGTGAAGAGAGTATGAGGAGTATGAAGAGAGTATGAGGAGTATGAAGAGTGTGAAGAGAGTATGAGGAGTGTGAAGAGAGTATGAGGAGTATGAAGAGAGTATGAGGAGTATGAAGAGAGTGTGAAGAGAGTATGAAGAGAGTATGAGGAGTATGAAGAGAGTATGAGGAGTGTGAAGAGAGTATGAGGAGTATGAAGAGAGTATGAGGAGTATGAAGAGAGTGTGAAGAGAGTATGAGGAGTGTGAAGAGAGTATGAGGAGTGTGAAGAGAGTATGAGGAGTATGAAGAGAGTATGAGGAGTATGAAGAGAGTGTGAAGAGAGTATGAGGAGTGTGAAGAGAGTATGAGGAGTATGAAGAGAGTGTGAAGGGAGTATGAGCAGTGTGAAGAGAGTATGAGGAGTATGAAGAGAGTATGAGGAGTGTGAAGAGAGTATGAGGAGTGTGAAGAGAGTATGAGGAGTGTGAAGAGAGTATGAGGAGTGTGAAGAGAGTATGAGGAGTGTGAAGAGAGTATGAGGAGTGTGAAGAGAGTATGAGGAGTGTGAAGAGAGTATGAGGAGTGTGAAGAGAGTATGAGGAGTATGAAGAGAGTGTGAAGGGAGTATGAGGAGTATGAAGAGAGTATGAGGATTATGAAGAGAGTATGAGGAGTATGAAGGGAGTATGAAGGGAGTATGAGGAGTATGAAGAGAGTATGAGGAGTATGAAGAGAGTATGAGGAGTATGAAGAGAGTATGAGGAGTATGAAGAGAGTATGAGGAGTATGAAGAGAGTATGAGGAGTATGAAGAGAGTATGAGGAGTATGAACAGAGTATGAGGAGTATGAAGAGAGTATGAAGGGAGTATGAGGAGTATGAAGAGAGTATGAGGAGTATGAAGAGAGTATGAGGAGTATGAAGGGAGTATGAAGGGAGTATGAGGAGTATGAAGAGAGTATGAGGAGTATGAAGAGAGTATGAGGAGTATGAAGAGAGTATGAGGAGTATGAAGGGAGTATGAGGAGTATGAAGGGAGTATGAAGAGAGTGAAGAGAGTATGGGGAGTATGAAGAGAGTATGAGGAGTATGAAGAGAGTATGAGGAGTATGAAGAGAGTGTGAAGAGAGTATGAGGAGTGTGAAGAGAGTATGAGGAGTGTGAAGAGAGTGTGAAGAGAGTATGAGGAGTATGAAGAGAGTGTGAAGAGAGTATGAGGAGTGTGAAGAGAGTATGAAGAGAGTATGAGCAGTGTGAAGAGAGTATGAGGAGTATGAAGAGAGTATGAGGAGTATGAAGAGTGTGAAGAGAGTATGAGGAGTGTGAAGAGAGTATGAGGAGTATGAAGAGAGTATGAAGAGAGTATGAGCAGTGTGAAGAGAGTGTGAAGAGAGTATGAGGAGTATGAAGAGAGTATGAAGAGAGTATGAGCAGTGTGAAGAGAGTATGAGGAGTATGAAGAGAGTATGAGGAGTATGAAGAGTGTGAAGAGAGTATGAGGAGTGTGAAGAGAGTATGAGGAGTATGAAGAGAGTATGAGGAGTATGAAGAGAGTGTGAAGAGAGTATGAGGAGTGTGAAGAGAGTATGAGGAGTATGAAGAGAGTATGAGGAGTATGAAGAGAGTGTGAAGAGAGTATGAGGAGTGTGAAGAGAGTATGAGGAGTGTGAAGAGAGTATGAGGAGTATGAAGAGAGTATGAGGAGTATGAAGAGAGTGTGAAGAGAGTATGAGGAGTGTGAAGAGAGTATGAGGAGTATGAAGAGAGTGTGAAGGGAGTATGAGCAGTGTGAAGAGAGTATGAGGAGTATGAAGAGAGTATGAGGAGTGTGAAGAGAGTATGAGGAGTGTGAAGAGAGTATGAGGAGTGTGAAGAGAGTATGAGGAGTGTGAAGAGAGTATGAGGAGTGTGAAGAGAGTATGAGGAGTGTGAAGAGAGTATGAGGAGTGTGAAGAGAGTATGAGGAGTGTGAAGAGAGTATGAGGAGTATGAAGAGAGTGTGAAGGGAGTATGAGCAGTGTGAAGAGAGTATGAGGAGTATGAAGAGAGTATGAGGAGTATGAAGAGAGTGTGAAGGGAGTATGAGCAGTGTGAAGAGAGTATGAGGAGTATGAAGAGAGTATGAGGAGTATGAAGAGAGTATGAGGAGTGTGAAGAGAGTGTGAAGAGAGTATGAGGAGTATGAAGAGAGTATGAGGAGTGTGAAGAGAGTATGAGGAGTATGAAGAGAGTGTGAAGGGAGTATGAGGAGTATGAGGAGTATGAAGAGAGTATGAAGAGAGTATGAGGAGTATGAAGAGAGTATGAGGAGTATGAAGAGAGTGTGAAGGGAGTATGAAGAGAGTGTGAAGAGAGTATGAGGAGTGTGAAGAGAGTATGAGGAGTATGAAGAGAGTATGAGGAGTATGAAGAGAGTGTGAAGGGAGTATGAAGAGAGTGTGAAGAGAGTATGAGGAGTGTGAAGAGAGTATGAGGAGTATGAAGAGAGTATGAGGAGTATGAAGAGAGTGTGAAGAGAGTATGAGGAGTGTGAAGAGAGTATGAAGAGAGTATGAAGAGAGTATGAGGAGTATGAAGAGAGTATGGGGAGTATGAAGAGAGTATGAGGAGTATGAAGAGAGTATGAGGAGTATGAAGAGAGTATGAAGAGAGTATGAGGAGTATGAAGAGAGTATGAGGAGTATGAAGGGAGTATGAAGAGAGTATGAGGAGTGTGAAGAGAGTATGAGGAGTATGAAGAGAGTATGAAGAGAGTATGAAGAGAGTATGAGGAGTATGAAGAGAGTATGAGGAGTATGAAGAGAGTATGAGGAGTATGAAGAGAGTATGAGGAGTATGAAGAGAGTATGAGGAGTATGAAGAGAGTGTGAAGGGAGTATGAAGAGAGTGTGAAGAGAGTATGAGGAGTGTGAAGAGAGTATGAAGAGAGTGTGAAGAGAGTATGAGGAGTGTGAAGAGAGTATGAGGAGTATGAAGAGAGTGTGAAGAGAGTATGAGGAGTGTGAAGAGAGTATGAGGAGTATGAAGAGAGTGTGAAGAGAGTATGAGGAGTATGAAGAGAGTATGAGGAGTATGTAGAGAGTATGAGGAGTGTGAAGAGAGTATGAGGAGTGTGAAGAGAGTATGAGGAGTGTGAAGAGAGTATGAGGAGTATGAAGAGAGTATGAAGAGAGTGTGAAGAGAGTATGAGGAGTGTGAAGAGAGTATGAGGAGTGTGAAGAGAGTATGAGGAGTTTGAAGAGAGTACGAGGAGTTTGAAGAGAGTACGAGGAGTGTGAAGAGAGTGTGAGGAGTATAAACAGAGTATGAGGAGTATGAAGAGAGTACGAGGAGTTTGAAGAGAGTACGAGGAGTATAAACAGAGTATGAGGAGTATAAACAGAGTATGAGGAGTATAAACAGAGTATGAGGAGTATAAACAGAGTATGAGGAGTATAAACAGAGTATGAGGAGTATAAACAGAGTATGGGGAGTATTAACAGAGTATGAGGAGTATAAACAGAGTATGAGGAGTATAAACAGAGTATGAGGAGTATAAACAGAGTGTGAGGAGTATAAACAGAGTATGAGGAGTATGAAGCGCTTCGGGAGTGTGCTGTCCGAGACAGACCTAAACCAGCTAAGGTGTCTAAACACACACTCAGCAAACTTCAGTGAGTCATTCACTAAAACAGAGCCTCCACCCGATGACGCCTGGGTTGGCTCCAGCCCCCCCCCCATTGGTCAGCGTGTATCGGTGCTAGTCTCTCGACTGGAGTTCGGCACAAGTGTGTGAAACTATGAATGCCTAATGGGACGTAGTGCACAAATATAGTGAAATATATTATATAGACTGATCCCAGCATAGCAGTGTGGCGATGAAGATCTAGTTTTTTTAAGGATTTGAGTTTGACGGACGGATTTGCTCTGTCAGTTCGGCAATTGGGAGAAAGGTTATCTCTCTGTAGTCTGTCTTAAGGCCTGAACACTATGTAACACGTGCTGAAAGAGAAAGAGAGCCCAGAAGCCAAGGACATTATATTACTGCCGAAGTCTTAATCTGGCAGCGCTCTCTTCGTACCTGTCTCTTTTCTCCGCTCTCTCTTTCTCTTTCGCTCTTTCTGTCGTTCCCTCTCATTTGCGTTCTCTGCGCATAGACAAATACACATGTATGCCTATCTGTTGAAATTGCTGTAACCTTTTCAGAGACGGTTCTATCAGTGAGCTTTCTGTCAGATGGCACTGGCACGGCGTTGCTGGAGAGATCCGGAGGCTCTGACAGCATAAAGCTGATTAGACGCTAACCAAAGATTCATTAGTTTTATTTAATGGAATAGAAATGAGTGGTTGGGAGATTTGAATAAATTAACCTTCATTGGCTCCCTAGAGGCAGTGGGAGAATGACAGAGAGGGTGAGGATGAATTTTCCCCTTGTCACTGATATAATGAGTTCTGATTGCATTATTGTTGCATGGAGTATGTTGTCATTTAACCCCG
Source organism: Megaleporinus macrocephalus (assembly GCA_021613375.1). Lineage (NCBI taxonomy): Eukaryota > Metazoa > Chordata > Actinopteri > Characiformes > Anostomidae > Megaleporinus > Megaleporinus macrocephalus. The sequence goes on from CM038702.1 coordinate 56,211,565, forward strand.
GACCAGGAATAGCTGTTGATCACACAGCATGGTGTACAACTGTTTGTCTGAAGGGAGTGTTTTTATTTATTTATTTATTTATTACTATATTTTTTTTGCTCCACAGCTGGCACGAAGCAAATTGCAGGTTTTCTAGGCCTTTTTGCTCCTGAAAACAAATTGCGGCTCCCCGGCTTTGTTCATTATTCGTGTGTAATTGTTTTCCCTTTCTTTATATGAACCGTTCCCAGCACGCAACCTACTGCAGGTCAAGCAAAGTATAATCTCACTGGATGCGTTTAATCAATACGGCTGCTGTATCCGGCGAAGCAGCTTTCGGAACCGGGGCAGGCTCGCTGCAGTAACTGGAGTGGAATGAATCAAAACAAAATAAAAGATGACTTTCCGTGTTTACTTAAGCTTTGCCCTCCTTATTTGTTTTTAGGAGCCTCGCAGTCTTTCTCGTCAAGAGACCACCCGCACTGCCTCCCTCTCACATGCATAGAAACTCATTTACAGTACCTCACTTGTAAGGAGGTCAGTGCTGAATTCCTAGCAGACCGTGTTTTTTATATATAATTATTTTTTTTGTTGTTGTTTGAGGTACTTAAGTTTCTTCTAATGGAAGCATGATGATGTGCTTTAACCGTTTGTCTAAAAGAGGCCCATTATCTGCTCTGCTTTACAGGCAATGAGAGAAAGAATAACAAAGCAGAGAAAAAAACAGACAGTATCTTCATCTCTGCTGCTGCAAAATATAGAAAAAAATATATACGGGTGGTGTAGTGGTTAGTACGGTGGTGTAGTGGTTAGTATGGTGATGTAGTGGTTAGTATGGTGGTGTAGTGGTTAGTATGGTGGTGTAGTGGTTAGTATGGTGGTGTAGTGGTTAGTATAGTGGTGTAATGGTTAGTATGGTGGTGTAGTGGTTAGTATGGTGGTGTAGTGGTTAGTAAGGTGGTGTAGTGGTTAGTATGGTGGTGTAGTGGTTAGTATGGTGGTGTAGTGGTTAGTATGGTGGTGTAGTGGTTAGTATGGTGGTGTAGTGGTTAGTATGGTGGTGTAGTGGTTAGTATGGTGGTGTAGTCGCTAGTATGGTGGTGTAGTGGTTAGTATGGTGGTGTAGTGGTTAGTATGGTGGTGTAGTGGTTAGTACGGTGGTGTAGTGGTTAGTATGGTGGTGTAGTGGTTAGTATGGTGGTGTAGTGTTAGTATGGTGGTGTAGTGGTTAGTATGGTGGTGTTGTGGTTAGTATGGTGGTGTAGTGTTAGTATGGTGGTGTAGTGGTTAGTATGGTGGTGTAGTGGTTAGTATGGTGGTGTAGTGGTTAGTATGGTGGTGTAGTGGTTAGTATGGTGGTGTAGTGGTTAGTATGGTGGTGTTGTGGTTAGTATGGTGGTGTAGTGGTTAGTATGGTGGTGTTGTGGTTAGTATGGTGGTGTTGTGGTTAGTATGGTGGTGTAGTGGTTAGTATGGTGGTGTTGTGGTTAGTACGGTGGTGTAGTGGTTAGTATGGTGGTGTTGTGGTTAGTATGGTGGTGTAGTGGTTAGTATGGTGGTGTAGTGGTTAGTAAGGTGGTGTAGTGGTTAGTATGGTGGTGTAGTGGTAGTATGGTGGTGTAGTGGTAGTATGGTGGTGTTGTGGTTAGTATGGTGGTGTTGTGGTTAGTATGGTGGTGTAGTGGTTAGTATGGTGGTGTAGTGGTTAGTAAGGTGGTGTAGTGTTAGTATGGTGGTGTAGTGGTTAGTATGGTGGTGTAGTGGTTAGTACGGTGGTGTAGTGGTTAGTAAGGTGGTGTAGTGGTTAGTATGGTGGTGTAGTGGTTAGTAAGGTGGTGTAGTGGTTAGTATGGTGGTGTAGTGGTTAGTATGGTGGTGTAGTGGTTAGTACGGTGGTGTAGTGGTTAGTATGGTGGTGTAGTGGTTAGTATGGTGGTGTAGTGGTTAGTATGGTGGTGTAGTGGTTAGTATGGTGATGTAGTGGTTAGTATGGTGGTGTAGTTGTTAGTGTGGTGGTGTAGTGGTTAGTATGGTGGTGTAGTGGTTAGTATGGTGGTGTAGTGGTTAGTATGGTGGTGTAGTGGTTAGTACGGTGGTGTAGTGGTTAGTATGGTGGTGTAGTGGTTAGTATGGTGGTGTAGTGGTTAGTAAGGTGGTGTAGTGGTTAGTATGGTGGTGTAGTGGTTAGTATGGTGGTGTAGTGGTTAGTATGGTGGTGTAGTTGTTAGTGTGGTGGTTTAGTGGTTAGTACGGTGGTGTAGTGGTTAGTACGGTGGTGTAGGGGTTAGTACGGTGGTGTAGTGGTTAGTATGGTGGTGTAGTGGTTAGTACGGTGGTGTAGTGTTTAGTACGGTGGTGTAGTGGTTAGTACGGTGGTGTAGTGGTTAGTATGGTGGTGTAGTGGTTAGTACGGTGATGTAGTGGTTAGTACGGTGGTGTAGTGGTTAGTATGGTGATGTAGTGGTTAGTACGGTGATGTAGTGGTTAGTATGGTGGTGTAGTGGTTAGTACGGTGGTGTAGTGGTTAGTACGGTGGTGTAGTGGTTAGTACGGTGATGTAGTGGTTAGTATGGTGGTGTAGTGGTTAGTACGGTGGTGTAGTGGTTAGTACGGTGGTGTAGTGGTTAGTACGGTGGTGTAGTGGTTAGTACGGTGGTGTAGTGGTTAGTACGGTGGTGTAGTGGTTAGTACGGTGGTGTAGTGGTTAGTATGGAGGTGTAGTGGTTAGTATGGTGGTGTAGTGGTTAGTACGGTGGTGTAGTGGTTAGTACGGTGGTGTAGTGGTTAGTACGGTGGTGTAGGGGTTAGTATGGTGGTGTAGTGGTTAGTATGGTGATGTAGTGGTTAGTATGGTGGTGTAGTGGTTAGTACGGTGGTGTAGTGGTTAGTACGGTGGTGTAGTGGTTAGTACGGTGGTGTAGTGGTTAGTACGGTGGTGTAGGGGTTAGTACGGTGGTGTAGTGGTTAGTACGGTGATGTAGTGGTTAGTATAGTGGTGTAGTGGTTAGTACGGTGGTGTAGTGGTTAGTACGGTGGTGTAGTGGTTACTACGGTGGTGTAGTGGTTAGTACGGTGGTGTAGGGGTTAGTACGGTGGTGTAGGGGTTAGTATGGTGGTGTAGTGGTTAGTATGGTGATGTAGTGGTTAGTATGGTGGTGTAGTGGTTAGTAAGGTGGTGTAGTGGTTAGTATGGTGGTGTAGTAGTTAGTATGGTGGTGTAGTTGTTAGTATGGTGGTGTAGTGGTTAGTACGGGGGTGTAGTGGTTAGTATGGTGGTGTAGTGGTTAGTACGGGGGTGTAGTGGTTAGTATGGTGGTGTAGTGGTTAGTACGGGGGTGTAGTGGTTAGTATAGTGGTGTAGTGGTTAGTATGGTGGTGTAGTGGTTAGTATAGTGGTGTAGTGGTTAGTATGGTGGTGTAGTGGTTAGTACGGTGGTGTAGTGGTTAGTACGGTGGTGTAGTGGTTAGTACGGTGGTGTAGTGGTTAGTACGGTGGTGTAGTGGTTAGTATGGTGGTGTAGTGGTTAGTATGGTGGTGTAGTGGTCAGTACGGTGGTGTAGTGGTCAGTACGGTGGTGTAGTGGTTAGTATGGTGGTGTAGTGGTCAGTACGGTGGTGTAGTGGTTAGTATGGTGGTGTAGTGGTTAGTATGGTGGTGTAGTGGTTAGTATGGTGGTGTAGTGGTCAGTACGGTGGTGTAGTGGTCAGTACGGTGGTGTAGTGGTCAGTACGGTGGTGTAGTGGTTAGTATGGTGGTGTAGTGGTTAGTATGGTGGTGTAGTGGTCAGTACGGTGGTGTAGTGGTTAGTATGGTGGTGTAGTGGTTAGTATGGTGGTGTCGTGGTTAGTACGGTGGTGTAGTGGTTAGTATGGTGGTGTAGTGGTTAGTATGGTGGTGTAGTGGTTAGTATGGTGGTGTAGTGGTCAGTACGGTGGTGTAGTGGTTAGTACGGTGGTGTAGTAGTTAGTACGGTGGTGTAGTGGTCAGCACTGTCTCCTCACAGTAAGATGATCTGGGTGGGATTCCCGGTCTGGGTTGGTCTGTATGGAGTGTGTATGTTCTCCGTGCGTTTGAGTGGGTTTCCTCCGGGTACTCTGGTTTCCTCCCACAGTCCAAACACATGCAGTCAGGTTGATCGGTCACTCTAAATTACCCATAGGTTTGAGTGCGTGAGTGAGTGTTGGCCATGCGATGGACTGTCGAACTGTCCATGGTGTACCCCGCCTTCGCCCGATGACGCTGGGATTGGCTCCAGCCCCCCCGTGACACCCACTAGTGGGATTAAGCGGCAGTTAATGGATGGAAATAAATAAATGAATAAATACAACAGAAAGGGCTGGTGATGGAACACGTAATCACCTCCAGAAGTCAAAGAGTATCAAGAGATACGTGGTGAATGGGTAATGAACCTCTGTACGTTGTGGAGATGGTATTATGGGAGTGGTCTGGTTGTTATAGGATGTTGGGGAAAGATTATAAGTCATGCTAATAAGAACAAACACTGAAACCAGCGTCCGTGACGCGGGACCAGCAAGCAAGTTTAGAAAAAGCTTTCGGTGTCAGTGTATCACTCATTGACCACGTCTGATCATCAGCGTCTTAATGAAGCTCTCGCTTTCATTTCCTGTGGGGGAAAAATTAGTGGAGATTAAAGTCCAGGCCTGACATTCGTCAGTACGTCGACATGGCAGCAAAACAAGCCCGTTTCCAGATCATCGCTCTGATCCGCTGTTATTACCGCGGCTACACGTCCCGTCCGCCGCCCCCGTTTCAGAAGAGACGCCGCGCGAAGTCAGACTCGGGGGTTTGAGGTTCGATGTGAACTGTCCTCTCAACTTCTCGTCCTTGTTTCAGGCCGTGCCTCTCCTGCAGATCCGCAGCAGCACCTTGGCTCGCCGCGCTGCCTTGTTTTCCCCCTGCTGAAACTCCAGCCTGCATTAACAGTCTAGACCCTGGCGCTCACTTAAGATGAATGCTGACAGTGTGCTGAGTATCGGCAAGCGCAGAGGGCCAAAGGGAGGCCTGCAGAACATTTTTTATTTATTTATTTTTTTTCCTCCTTTGGAAAATGTCACAATTTTCTAGTGGGAATATATTAACTTTTGCTTGGCCCTCAGCAGCGCAGTCATCTTTCTCCTCTTAATCTGCATACTGTTGACCTTCATTAGTGGCTTATTTACTCAATCATTCTTGCTGCCTTTACGCAGGGACGTGTTAACAGTAATTAATTACGTCCCAGTGTTAGCGTGGATGGTGTGTGTTGGTAAATGACAACAGGACGCAGTGGTTTGCATAGTTTAGGCCTCGCTGGAAACTGCCTGCAGGAGGAAACTACAGCTAACATATGCCTTATCAATCCCATCAAGTCCTTCCAGCTACCAGCTGCCCAGCCGGGCATTAACGTTAACAGTGAAGGACTGAGGAGCGACTGCCTACCCGTTTCTAAATGGACCTCTGTGTTTTTTCATGTTTCCTTCTGGTAAGGGATTGCCCCCTTGCCCCTTTGCCCCCTTGTGAAAATACCCCCACCCCCCCATGTGTAAAAGCTGATGATCAGCATTGCCGGAAAGAACTGAGAGAGAGCTGGAGAGACTCATTTTCTGTGAAACAGCCTGTAAGTATGTTGGGATGTTCGCAGGCACACGCCCCAGATGCTGTGTGTGTGTGTGTGTGTGTGTGTGTGTGTGTGTGTGTGTGTGGGGTGTATACAAGGTCTTTTTTATCCACAGGCTCGTCCCCACTATGTAAATCTTTAAATTCTATGGTCAGGGTTAGGTTAGGGTAGTAATAGCTCTTGTTAAGGGGTGTAGGGGTGTGTGTGTGTGTGTGTGTGTGTGGTGTATACTAGGTTTATGCCTCATTCTGGGGACCAAAACCTGCTCATAGACTCATGTTGAAGGAACCTTTTGTACACAGACTGGTCCCCACTATGAAAATCTTTAAATTCTATGGCCAAGGTTAGGTTAGGGTGGTAATAGCTCTTGTTAGGGTGTGTGTGTTTGAGAAAGAGAGAGAGAGAGAGAGGTTGTTAAGAAGTATGTTAAGATTCTGCCTGTTAATTCTCTTTTCCTCCCCTTACAGCTCTTCCCCTTCTGCTTATTTCACATTTAGCTTGAGTATACAGGAACCTGATAAACGTCCATTGTGCCTCAGAACTTCAGCTTGTTTGATTGTGCAGTGAATAACATTAGCTAAAGCGACTGGTCTACTGTACAGCGGTTAAGTAAATAACGATAAAGGATATGTACACGTAATGTTTCATTTACTTTTACTGTTAAAAGACTGAGTTGTAATGGGGGATTTAAAAGCAAGTCCCCGCTGCGTGTGCCGAGCGGAGTGAAATTTGTGGTATTTTTTTGTACAGCTCAAGTGTCGCTGTGATTAGTTGAATTAAGAAAAACGGCGACATAACAGCAGAAAACTCCTTGTTTTTTAATACAGCACATTAAGCTTTGGAAACCGCTTGCGTCTGAAGTTTCTCCAGCGGAGAGGGGTATTAGAAAGAAGTCCTTATAACTCTGCCCAAAGAGAAGCATGTGTTTGCAGTAGCGTTTAGAATAAAGCCAGGGAGAGGTAGTGTTTAAACTAGGGCTTTAGGAACAATAAGTTACTTTAAACACGGTTTTAATTCTCAAGTCTGGAACAATAAGCTTGATTCACTCTGATTCTGAGCACTGTTTCAATTCTAAGGGCGTCACGGAAAGCATCTCAGCGTTGTGTCGTTAAAGTAAAGCTACAGAAAGTCTCGCTAGACAACCATGCGATCAGTGTTTTAGCCAACGCTGCAGTCTAGTCTTCCTCAGCTCATTAGTGTAAGTCAGGGCTGTCCAAAGTCCGGCCCTCAGGCCAAATGTGGCCCGCAGATGGATTTTTATTGGCCCGCGGCATCACTCGTAAGAACATATTATTGGTGGCCCATCGGTACTTTGCAATTTTTCCTTTCACCTGACGGTGGCAGCAGTGCGTATACATGTGTAGTACACATTTCACCCCTGTGTTAGCAATCCAATTAAATAAACTTAAGCTCAATTATTTTTCTGATTGGGCCCCTGAATTTACAGAACAGTGTGTAGTGATGGAAGTGGATGAGAACCGGTCATTTCCAGAGAGATGGACATCAGAATATGTTTCCGTAGAGAGACGCTGCAAATACCAAGAGACTGTTATGATAATGAAGGAGTTAAATATGAAGAGACCTTATGAAACAAAGTGGACATTATCATAAATACTCAGAGACGAGAGGACAAGAGAGAAACCTAGTCTCATAGCAACAACTGTTCTTCAGGGCAGCAGGGGCACAGGAGAACCTGACCAGAGCGAGTTATGAGGTGCCTATGCTAATCGTCAAGCAGTGACACTGAGGTGTTTAAACACTCCAGCAGCACTGCTGTGTCTGATCCACTCACACCAGCACAACACACACTAACAGCACCACCATGTCAGTGTCACTACAGAGAAGCTTACCATTAGAGAGATGTTCCTTTTAGCCAATGAAACACGTCGCAAATGAGGAATCAGGGTTTGGATTCAACAGCAACGATATATAATAAGAAATCTGTTGTTGAGAAGTTTGGCACTGCAGTGACTGAGTGATATACAGTCTACAGGAGAAACACTGAACATACTTGATGCAGAAATACTGTTCAGCTCACGTTCAGACAGAATATTGCAGTACAATATAACGTGCTCTGCTCTGCAGCTGCTAATACAGTTAAATTAAATTAATTAGTTAAATAATGGTTAATTATTCTGTACGTGTGTGTTTTTCATGTGTTGAATACAGGGTTATATATAATTTATTAATAACGCTTTTGGAAAGAGCCCTTAGGTGTTTTGATATTGTCCAATCTGGCCACCTTTGAAAAAAGTTTGGGCCCCCTGGTGTAGGTAGTAAACTGATGGCAAGCCTGATGATAATGAATCAACTTGTAGCAGTAAGCTAAAAATAATAATAATGAATAAATTACTGATGGTGATGGAGTAGGGGTGTGTTTAAAAAATCGATTTTTAGATTCAAATCGATCTATCGTTTCGTACAAACCCGAGATCGACCTTTAATATTAGCATTCCAGCCCCCCCATTAACCTCGGATGAGACATTGTTGTCCCATCTGATCTTTTTACTGTCTCTCTGGTCTCCTCCCATGTGACTGTATTCATTCTGGTCAGCTGAGCTGAAGTTCTAACACAAAGGCGGAAGAAACACACGCTTGAAAGTGGGTGTGGCCAAATACGGTGAATATAAACACTAATATTTTTAGTAATGGTAGGTTGAGTGTTATTTGTACGTTTACCACATTAATTTTCTGAAAATCTCTTCACATTCAAACAAAACATATTATTGTAACTGAAATATCCCTAAATAAATCATACTGAATTGAATCGAATAGGAAATCAAATTGAATTGGGACCTTGTGAATCGGGATCCAATCGATCCGGGAAATCAGTGGTGATACCCAGCCCTAGTGATGAGCCTAGTCCTGTGGGAGATGTTCGGGGTAATCAGTGTTCAGTTTTAATATATGTAGTTAAAGACATATATATATATATATATATATATATATATATATATATATATATATATATATATATATATATATATATATATATATCATTTTGTTTCTTTAATAATGAAAGTTCAAACAAAGCACATATACAAAACCATAGAACTGCATGGCGGTCAAAGCTTCAGCAGAGTGAATGTGTTTATCAATATTCAATAATTAACATATCATCGCTGTCCAATGATAAACAAGAATCTCCAAAATGGCAACTATACAGGAGAGACCAAAAACATTCTCTACTTTCAATGTAAGTCAATGGAACCAGATTTTTTCCGAGCTGTTTTGGAGCACTTCTACTGGTCCATTATTAAAATAGTAAACTTTCACACAGTGTAAACAACGATTGGCGTGTTCTAATGATCTAGAAAACCTACAATCAACAAAAATGGAGATGCATGAAAATGTGCTGCCGATTTGGTTCTATTTTGAGACGTCGCCCAGGCCCAGCGCTCGCCTGTCTGTACATGCCTGTGTTAAAGTGCCGAGAAGCTCTGGGCTGGTTAGTCTGTCTGGTTTGAGGCTGATGGTGTGAGGCTTCACTCCAAACTCCCCGCAGACTCCCTGCCGGCTCTTTCAAATCCATGGATGACAAGTCCTGCAGCTGAGGCCCTGGCTCCGTGCTGCTATTATGCTTAGATTGAGAGGAGATGGTGAAACCGAAAGACAACAAGCCCCGCGCAGCACCTTAGCCCGCAGATCAGCCGGCGCGAGATCCTGCAGGATTGCGCGGAGAGAATGAGCCAGAACCTCCCATAATGAAGCTCCCCGTGCTCCCACAATGCAGGCCCTTGAACACGGGGACATGATGATGTACGCTGATGAAATTAGCCTAATGGAAGCAGCAGAATTATTCATGCTGCTAAAGAGACAATGCTACTGTTGTGTCTCCGCGTTCGTTGCTCGTGGGCGTATTCCAGCAGCCTTTGCCACACATGCTAAACTGCTCATAAACACATAGTGTAAACAACCCAGCACATGATTACTAGCCAGGGGGAGCGCGCTGACATGACTGATAACGTTGGCGCAAACGCATAACCACACGGCAGAAGATCGTAGAGTTGAGCTCTTTGCTGTTAGAGAGTGATTTCACACAGAGTGCTACACAACATTACAGCTGGGTTCTCATCACTTAGACAGAGGAGGACTGTCCACAGGACCTTGATTGAGCAGCCAGGTTCTGGAGAGAGTAATTAAAGCCACGTAACGAGCTTTCGGACGTCACTCCGCCCAGCGTCTATGGGCTCCTCTGTGCCTGTGCTCATAGAGACGCCTCTGTGCTTACCTGAGCCTGTTTGTGTTTAAAGAGCCTCAGCCACTCTTTCATGTGTGCACCAGGGGCAGGTGGAGGAAAGCCACACTGCGTGCATTGACAAGAGCAGCCTTTGAGGTTGAACACTTGATATAAAGGGCGCGCTGTGCGAGGCGACGCCCGTTATCGCCACGCTGACATCAGCCTCCCTGTTTACGCTCCCGCCGCCACCTTCGCCAACCTTAATTGATTCATTCACAACTCGGCTTCGTTTCTAGACGATTCGTGCCTCAGACAGATTTGCCTCCACAAGTCGGAGGCGCGGGCTAAAAATAAGGCCGACTTAGAGGCGTCGAGCCTTCCTTGGAAACCGCGCTACTTGGACACGTAGTGTTTATAAGTCAGTCAGTTGCTGGTGTGACTTAATGGAAGATCATTAAGCGCGTATCATTTCACCTTCATTTACAGCAACACATGCTGCCGGGCTCCGTGCTCGCGCTATAAATACTCGAACGCCAAGGTGAAAAGCTAAGTTAATAGACCAATAAGCATTCTCCGGAGGATCGGCATATTTCCTGTAAGCCGTATCACTCAGGCACCTTGTTCGTTTATCTGGCCGGGGCTCGGGTCATTCCTCACGGTCGACGTGCACATTCCCAAATGTGTCGGAGACCGCGCAGGGCAGCCACGGCGCTAAGAATAGAGCTTCATTGTCTCTCCTTTATCCAGCGCTCAAAGCTCCCCTCGCTGAGTGTTGCCTTGTACACCTCGTGACCGGGTTTCATCACCGAGCCCATAAGAATTAGTGGACTGGAGCTCGTCTCTCTCTATCTCTCTCTATCTATCTCTCACTCTCTCTCGCGCTAATTTTGGCTCTTGCGCACAGACTTGCCAACTGCTGGAGGACTGCGCGAGGTTGTTATCTGACCTTGTGGAATTACAGCCCCGCCCCCCCCCCCCCATCGCTATTATTTATTCCTCAGCATCTGGTGGCCGGCATGGCACAGTGAGACGCAGCGCGAAGCAGTGTGGGACGCTCTGTTCAGACGAGCACTTCCAGAATGGGACCTGTTACATTAGTGCATTCTTGGCCAGCCTGAACAGCGCGACCTCTGTATCCACTCAGTGGGACACTGTGACCTGGGCTTCAGTGCCTCCATTCAGCAAAGGCTTTCAGGAGTATGGATATCAGTTAGTGTACGGTTGCTGAAAGAGTCCTTTCTGTACAGTTGTAGAGGTCCATGTTGTATATTTTTATTATTATTATTATATATTTTTTATTATTATTATTATCATTATTATTAAATATAAACAGAAATCATTAAGAATGTAGTCATAGTAAATTCTTTGTTAACATTTTCTGTTTGTTTTTAATAATCATTATAATAATATCATTACCTCTATCAAAGCATAACCTCACAATACATTTCCTAATCAGTTAATCTTGCAATTCTTTTTTGCTATGCTTTGTGTGTGTGTGTAGGTGTTAAGAATTAATTTTTGATTATTTTGTTATAAATTTGTAACCAATTGATGACTTGAATATATATATATATATATATATATATATATCTCGTCACTATCCAATGAAAAACATGTATCTTTATCTTTGATGATTTCTATTTTTCTACATTAATTAAATGCAACAGCTGCTGTTTACATTGTGGGAAAATAGAAATTATTATGTGGTAATTATAAGTTATCAATAGAAAATCTCCAAAATAACTTGGGAAAAATCTGGTTCCATTGACTTACATTGAACGTAAGGATAGTTTTAGGCCTCTACTGTAAAGTTGCCTTGTTGGAGAGGTTTTTCATTGGACGATATATATATGTGTGTGTGTGTGTGTGTGTGTGTGTGTGTGTGTGTGTGTGTATATATATATATATATATATATATATATATATATATATATATATACTAAGAGTATATGCTCTGACTCTTTTAGAGGCACAAATGACACGTAGCCTACACGCCTCATGCACAAGTAATCAGACAGTTTGTGGACTGTGTATTTTGGCAGAAAGTCGTTTGAGAAGCAGCTAAATGTGTTTTAAAGCTCCCGCGGTATCGAGATCAGTCTTAGGTTCTACACTGGACGATTAAGAAACAGTTAACAATGAGACTTTTCAAGAGACTCTACTGAAAGAAACATGTTACATGTTAATAATCTTAAAATAATCTGCTAAGATAAGATAAACAGGTAAACAGGTGCTGTCCTGCTGCTGTGTTGATGAAGCTCTACAGGATGTTTGAGCTTCAAGGTCTCGTGTATAGCAGTTGTACTGTTGTGATCATCTCCACTGTGCAGAGCTGACAGAGCACCACACTGTTGTGTTTCTATGTGAAACACTCCCACAACTTTAGATACACGCGAGTGATAAATCCATGCTTTCTGTAGGCGTGGCTATCTTTGCGACGCATCCAGAGAAGCCAAACTTCGTTGGCCTCGCATCATGGAAGGGTCAGCACTGAGTCGGCTGAATGCGTTGGTGGTGTAGTAGCAATTAGCAGTACTAGAAAGGCGGTGCTTAGTGTACAGATGTTCAGTCGGCATCATCAGCAGAGTTTACCAGACTCCACCGTAAGCACTGAGGCTTCTCTCAGAATGTGAGTGAGTGTTAAAAAGAAAGGAAGCCAGATGAATGCTTTGGGTCGCTGGTGTGTTAATGTGCGCTGGCATTCAGTGGTCCTCACTCTCTCTCCCTCAGATGGACAAATTGGGCTTAACGTGTGTGTTAAGTTGTTTTCCGAGCTCGTGGAAGATTAATGGCTTGCCCCTGTTCCCCGTAAGCCACCAGCGAGAAGCTTCTGACACGCTCGGGCCCTGCTGAATGCAAGGCTTTGATAGAAACATTGTCCGCGTTGAATAAATCACGGCGCGGGTGACACCGCCCCAGCTGGCGTTAATACGGCCTGCGTTGTAACGGGGAAGGAGGCTCGGGCTGGAACATTCTCGAACATTAAAAGCAGGTGTAGAGTCGCAGAGGCGAAACATATTGCAACAGCAAAGCCGTGGCGGGGAGCTCTTCCTCAGCTCTCAGTCTCCGCCGAGGAGCCGCATGTGTGGCTCTGGCAGAGAAGCGATCAAGGCTCCTGCCATCATCTTAAACAGCTTCTGGCCTTTTGGTAAGTGGGATTTTAATGTCTGCCCACTGAGAGGCAGGCACCTGCCACACAGGGCCCGCCGCATCGGGATCGGGGCTCGTCCGGTTCAGCTTGACGGATCACAGGCAGATTAGAGGATGTTCTGCCGTGCCGAAGGCTGAAACCCTGTTTCCTTGCTTTCACAGGGACGGCCCCCCCAGCTGCCTCGAGTGCATTTACTTCCCCCGATTGTAGCCCGCTACCTCCCACTTACCCCGAGGCCCTCACATGTGCATGACCCATCCGCGTGGATCTCTTCCCAATATGCCTCAGTCGCGCCTCCCCTGGTGTGCGGCCACAGTAAGCACTGTCCCCTCTGAACTGAGTCCAGAACCTCCAGGCCTGCCCTGAGGCTTCATCCATCAAGGCAGAGGAAGCCATGCGAGGCCCGCCCTTAATATGCTATGCTTGACGGACCACTCGTCTCCTCTCAGCGACTGATCTGTAGACAGCAGCGTACACGCATACACAAATACACACACGCGTCACATCACCAGCCCCCGTCGAGGAGAGTCAGCTGTGTTTGCGATCGTCAGTGCTGTCATTATCTGTGTTGCTGCATCGATCCTGCCTGAGCAGTGGTGTGCGTTGCATGTCTTGCTTGTACGCTGTAGCTCACCACATGGGTGTGTTATGTGCAGGCAGCACGCCAGAGCCACTTGGCGTCGGTTGTCTTTGATAAAGCCCCCTCCGCTCTTCGTGCGCTCTCTGCTAGTACAGCGTGTGGCGGGGGACGCCGATGCTATTGTCATTGCCGTTATCGATTCACGTTTATTCCAGCTGTGAATATTGTAGCAGATCTAACAGGAGCTCCCAAGTGACTATGATTCTTCACAGCTGCCACTGCTAGTGTCGCCTGCGGCTCATCAGGCTCCGGATCAACGAACCTCCGAAAGGGGGTTGAGAGGTTAGAGCGAGGGAGCGAGGCGTGGGGATGTATGGAGGAAGGAGTGGAAATGACAACCGGGTGCTGCTTTTATGGCGTTTCGTATAGGCTCGGTTTTTCCATGCATAGTATTAACATCTCATTTGCATTGTTTATACAGTATGGTCAGCACCGTGGTGCAGTGGTAAGCACTCTCGCCCCACATCAAGACGGTCAGGGTTCGATATCTGGTTCGAGTTTGCATGTTCTCCATATATATTGAGAAAAACGCATCCTAGACATAATGTATTAAAGCATACCTTAAACGCACGTGATCTATAAATAGTTAAAGACTAAGAGTCTACGCTCTGACTTGACTTTTAGAGGCCTACGTAGCCTACACGCCTCACGCACAAGTAATTGGACAGTTTGTGGACTATATATTTTGTCAGAGAGTCGTTTGAGAAGCAGCTACATGTGTTTTAAAGCTCCCGCGGTATTAAGAACAGTCTTAGGTTCTACACTGGACAAGTAAGAAATGGTTAACAATGTGTAGTCAAGTGACTGCTACTGAAAGAAACATGTTTTAAATCTCATGGGATGGAGCAATACCGCTGGAGACTGGAGGCAGTGCAAGACATGACCACTTCAATATGGACACGAGGAAGAAGAAGCGGGGACTTTTTGAAGATAGGTTGTGCAAGTTGATTTGAAATTCTCAGAAATACCTTCAAAAAGTTGTTTTTCTTCATTTTTGTACTAAATAAAGAACTACGAGTTTATCCACCGCCACCATGTTTAATTTACTCCGAACTGCCCTCTACTGGACGTGTTGCTAAACAACCATGTCAACAGAACTGATGCAGAGAATGTATGTGGGCAGTATCGCTGAGGGCTATATCGCTTCAAACGGAGTACAAATCAGTCTTTACATGTGTTAATAATTTTAAAATCTGTGTTTCTGTGTGAAATACTTCCACAACTTTAGATGCACACAGATAAATCCATGCTTTGAGTAGACGTGGTCATCTTTGGGCAGTCGTGGCCTGAAGGATAGGGATCCCGTCTTGTGACCTGAAGATCGCCAGTTCGATCTCCGGGATCCCCCAGGCCATGACGGAGGTGCCCTCGAGCAAGGAACCTAACCCCAACTGCTCCCTGGGCGTCGTAGATATATGGATTCTCAAAAACACAGATTCTGGCAGACAATGAATCATTGTGTGTTGTGTTTAAACCTCTGATCACTAGATGGCAGTGTTGTAATCCATTTTCAGCTCCACTCCAACATTAACAAGCAGCACAAGGGCGCAGTGCTATTGTAGGCATTGACAAACCTGTTCATACAGTGGTGTGTTTTAATAGTAGCATTTGAAAAATTGCGATATATCACTTTGCTTGCAGTATCGCAATATATCACGATATATTGAATCGTGACCGCTGTATCACGATACGCATTGTATCACCAGGTTCTTGCCAATACACAGCCCTATTTTACAGAATGGTCAGCATTTTCACTGCTTAAATGCTTTCATTTGTAAATGAATACTATAATAACAGAAGACTGTTACTCTCTTCCATGCGGCTATCCCAATCACCATTCTGATTTCACTTTATAGGCGTATGTGACCTAGCCTGCTGACCTGCAGTATAAAATCTCTGAGTTGCACAGCGTCTTTTTAGATTCAGCGCACCCCCATGGACGTGGCTCATAGCTCACTCGCTCACTCCTTCACTCACCCACTCATGTTTAGCAGGTTGGAACGTCTCTGCAGTCTTGGTAATCCGTAGGAGTGCTGCTTCAAATCATGGTAGAGGTCCGTGCCGGTCAATTTTTTTAAAAACTCAGCTCCCGATAGAATTTGTCATGTTCCTGCCAAACATGGAGAACGTTAACCATCCTCTCGCCCACATCGCAGACGCCTGGCACGGTCTCGTACGAGGGTAAATGACATCCAGTACTTGACACACTCTGTTCACAAATAATCATGGCTGCCATATGCCAGACTTGCCTTTAGTCAACTTACTTTTTAGAGCACTGTCCGCAGCCGATGCCTCCTGTCCGTCTACAGGCTTCACCACCTCTGTAGCACAGTACTGCAGCTCATGTGGTTTAATTCGAGTGATTGCTTCACAGCCGTTCAGGATGTTTATCGTTTTCTTGCTTAGCTTTTAGGTGAGTTTCGTGTGCTTCGTGTGTGAATTATACATGTCAGTTATACAGCATGAACATCATCATCTTATCTGTCTGTCTACATGTTGTCCCGCGTCCGCACGCACTCGATTGGTTAACCGCTCGCTCTGGCGCATGGCAATGAAATTTACTCTCACTCCGCAAGATATTGTGGAGGGACCTGTGAGTCCCACAGTGCCATGCGGGAGTGCAGACCTCTGCATCAGGATCTTTGTTATGTGAAGTTATTTTCAAATGTAGATGTCGCCAGATGTTTACTTGAGATGTGGTACCATCCGCTTGTATGCCGGCATTCTTAACAATCCCATTCCTGGAGGTCCGGTGTCCTCCACCGCTGGTTGATTTACCTGCTCAAACACACCTGATTACACTCATTGTTTAATTGCCAGTTTGAGTGGCTGTGTTTGAGTGGGAGAACTACCAAACCGTGTTGGACGCTGGCCCTCCAGGATCGGAGCTGTGAAACCCTGCATGACAGTTTCTACATTGTGTTCAAAGGACAAATGAATCAAATCAGTGCAGAGTTGAGTTCAGATATCTGTCTATTCGAATAGCTATCTCTTAGGGCTGTGTATTAGCAAGAACCTGGCGATGCAATGCATATTGTGATACAGCGGTCACGATTCAATATATTGTGATATATCGCGATACTGCAAGCAAAGTGATATATTGTGATTTTTCATGTCCTACTATTTAAACACACCACTATATGAACAGGTTTGTCAATGTTTTCAACAGCATTGCGCCCTTGTGCTGCTTGTTAATGTTGGAGTGGAGCTGAAAATGAATAACAACACTGCCATCTAGTGGTCAGACATGCTGGTTCACTGTCTGCCAGGAATCTGTGTATGGATACTGTGTTTTTGATAATCGATACAGTATCACCAAACATAAATATCCTGATATTCAATATTTCTATATTTTCCTACACCCTTAATGTCTTTCTGTTAAAACACATGACCGTCTCTGGAATGAGGGGATTCTTTCCTTCTTCACTCGAGACTCCGTTCACCGTTTCCTATTTTATCTATGTATCATCAGAAATGATGAGATGTCCTCAGTTTTCTGCTGTCCTCCAACACCTCTCATTGTTATGCGCCAGTGGCGCCTCTGCCTCCAGTTTTTTTTTTTTTTTGCTCAGCCTCCAAATCCACTTCCTGTTCTGCAGCCATCCTGCTGTTATTTGTTTTCCCTGGCTGATGCCAGAGTGATATTTTCCCTTCATCTTTTTCTCATAAGGGGAGAAGTGGTTTTGACCAGCTGCTGAGTGCTGCTTAAATAACTCCACCGACTCGGCTCTAATGGAGGAGATGGATCCTGTTGGGAGGAGGCCAGGAAGACGACGTGACCGAGCGCAGAGATCTCGGGGCGATAGCCCGGAGAGTCCATGCATACAATACTAACGGCCATGGGAAAGGGAGCTCGAGAATTTCTCATTTACCTAAAGAGATTCCCTTCAAGTGGGGATATTAAGTGGCATGAATTGCTTTTGTTAGAGCTGCGGAGCAGAAAAGGCAGACATGTATTAGTGAGGGAAATGGAAAAGGGAAGATTTGCAGTATGTACAGATTCCGGAAGCCGTATTCTCAACGCTTAAGAGTATATTGGGATACTGTGGACTGATTCAGACGCGAGTCTCAAGCTGGAGACAAGAATAAATGGATGAGTGTATCTGTTACAGGACGAGAGAGGCAGCGGTGCATTGTAAAGGCAGAAGAACTGAAGCTTTAGACACGTTTGAGAGAAGCTAGAGTGCAAGGTTACCCTTAGATTACATGCACTGGAAGAAAGGGAGTTTAGTGTAAAATAGATTTTTTATGCCTTGCAGAGAAGCTCCGTATGTTTAGTTTTGCTTACACTTGAGCCACCCTGAGCAGATTTAGAAGGCGTCCCCCAGCAGCATGGCCAGTACGTGCCATTAGTGGTCAGCCAGTACTTTTACTACTCTACCTGAAGCTCTGGTACATTTACATAGTCAGAGGTAGTTGCAGAAAACAGCTCTTTGGTTATCATCCGGCCACAGAGCTGGATACCTCCCTGTGACACACTTCTTCAAGTACAGAATTGGGTTTCTGTTAGAACTAATTCTGTCACCATTTGTTCTCACCAGTGTTTTTGTTTTCCTTTGCCTTTTATTAGCTGAAAGTTTCTTACTTATCGGAATTAGAAGTATGTAAATGTAAAAGCTGTGCCTTGACCTGTAATAAAAGATTATGTTCTTATTAGGGATGCACCGATACCACTTTTTCCTTACCGATACCAATACCAGCTTTTTAGGTATCTGCCGATACAGAGTACCGATACTGATACCAACTCTTGACTTAAACGCTCAATATATGGCTATAAATCGTGATATTTATAGTGTTCCACTTTTTATATGTTCTATTTTGTGCTTGCTTGGATGAAGTCGCTGTGTTCTTTGACCTGCTTTCGCTTTAAATGCTTAATTTAATTTGATGTACTGAAGTCTTTGCTGGTCGTGCCTCCCCTTGAAATGCTGGTGCTACGAATTTAGCAGTGGGCATTTTTGCTGCTGCCCGTCTCAACCGAGAAATACTCCCACACCGCGGACATGCTGTTGGCTTCAGTCTAGCGGCATTTTTTTGGTGCGCATGCGCGTCAATAAGCTTCATAGTATCTGCGCTCTCTGTTGCCGATACTGATACTGTGTGTAAGTGCCAGTATCGGCACCGATACCGATACAGTATTGGTATCGGTGCAACACTAGCTCTAATAAAAGCTACTGGTTGAAGTATTATTATTAAGTTAGCATAACCACCCGCGAATGTTGTTCATAAAACGGGGTAAGACCCTTATACAACAAGTTCCAGTGTGGTCTCCCTGCCTTCGCCTCTGGGAATACTGGATAAATTCCAAAATAGTACTTTTTGGAGAGTGATAAGCAAGGGCAAGGAATGTGTGTATGGATATTCTATATTTCTAGACTCCATTTCCTTTTTTATCTATGAAATGATGAGATGTCCTCAGTTTTCTGCTGTCATCAGCACCTCTCATTGTTATGCGCCAGTGGCGCTGGATAAATTCCATAACAATTCTTTTTGGAGAGTGAGGAGCAAGGGCACAACTTCACCCACCATATGATGGGGTAGAGTAGCCTGTGAGTAGGGTTGCAACAGTATCACAGTATGATACTTGGGGTGGATCTAACTATTTGATTTTGATTCACACTAATTGTTGTTTCAGCACATCTCCATCATTCGATTGCTCACTTTGACTTGAAGATTCTGAGAATAGTGAAGAATCTAAGTGCTCTAAACGATTATCCAAGTAGTTTCAGTTTACTGTAGGAGGGCAACACAGCAGCTAAACTGATTCTGCCTCTAACTGTAACTCACACACACAATGTCAGCCCTCTGAGGCAGAAAAGTGTGTGTGTTTTTCTCTATAGGGTCAGATCAGGTCAATGTTTGTTTATTGGTAGGTCAGAGGTTATGGAACGGACAGACAGCGCGGATTGTGATGTGGAAAATTATTTTGGTGTATTTTACGATCAGCATTTAGACTTTCACTCTGACAGGCAGGCGAGGAGGAAAGGAGACGCTCGGTATAAATCCTAGACTCAACCCAGAGCTCCAGCCCCGATAGCAGAGAGCTTTGTGGGTGAGAAATGAGCAGATGAGACACAAAGAAAATAGAGTAGAGGCAATCCATTGGCTCGAACACACTACACACGCCGGTTTTGTAGTTTGTAGTTAATACACTAGTTCAGGGGTCACTATTAGGCGGATCGCGGTCCAGACCCGGACCCAGACGTTGTCCAATGCGGACCCAAACCGATAATCTATTAAGAATGATTTCATTCTGACTGAGTTTATTTTAAGCGGCCGAGCTTTTCTTGTCTTTATGGTATACGGGCTTTACGGCACAGTGAACTCCGAGACCAATCACGTGCGCTGTAAGATCACCGAAGGCTCCTCAGCCAATCAGATCTGTGCACATTGGGGCGTGCGGACACAGGCGAGGTACGAAGTGAGGAGCAGCAGCCGGAGAATAAAGTGAGTCAGAAAGAATAACGAGCTCTAAAAACAGAAAAGTGAACAGTGAAACTGAGTGTTTAACAGGAACGGTTCTGGAATGGACCTGCTCGTCTAGTTTTGGAGAACACCGCTCTGTAAAACCTGTGAAGCTGAGTTAACAAGAAGATGCACATTTTATTTACTTTCTCTATAAATAAACACTTTAAGAAGCTCTTTTTTCAAAAGCATTCTGTTTTTTTTAATGTAACCCTTGTTTTTACTTGAAGTGAAGACAAAACATTTATTAGAAGTTTATAAATAATTCATTCAGTTCAGCATTTAAACAGTAAATATACTGAAATATACTGAACGGTATGCGTGATGTGTTGGTGTTTCAGTAGCTGATGGTATAAGATGGTATAGACTACTTCAGTAAACAGGATACACCACTGAACCATAACACAAGTTAGAAATGATGAAGGTCAGGACCTTGGCCTGAGGAGATCTCCTCTAACTGGACCTTGCTGACTCTAATTAAATACCCCTGCTCTGGTTAGTTTATTACTGACTTGACCGTATAAAGTAGGTCTCTTGTTTTCACCTGTACCTTCACACCTGAACTAACCGCAGTCTGATGGTGGCCTTACCTACAGAAAGAAAAGAAAAGCAGAGGGATGAGGCATGGTTCAGTGGTCTGTCTGCAAGGCTTAGGAAGGATGTTCTATAGAAAACAGCGATTTGCGGTGTGACCGCAGAGCAAAGATAATAAGAGTTAGAGGTTGAGAGCCAAGCCTTGAGAAACACCGTGCACAACAGGAAAGAGTGAACGTGGAGCTGATTTCTGTTAGCGGAACGTGACTGCCTGAGTAGAGCACCCTTCCAATCTCTGGCCTGAGAGTGGTCTTGAGAGTGGTCTTGGAGAGCGTGATTATTACTTCCGTTTGTACTTCTGTGTTTATAAATCGTATGCTTTTGTTTACGGGCCGTAACAGGCCCCCGCTGGCGCCGAGCTTTCAGTTCCAGTTTTCTTTTAACGACTAACTGTTCTAAATACATCGTCTCACATTTGGGAACCGCACGGTCGAGATGTTCCGCTGTGGCGGAGGCGACGTTCAGGTTCAGATGTGATAAAACCAGCATAAACCCATTTTTTTTCAGGGTTTCGTTCCATCTCCTCCTCTCCTTTTACACACTCTTTTATAAACCTCTCGCCGTCCCATCCCCATGTCCACTTGTTCTCAGTCTCGGCGTCGCTCTCCGCTTCTCAAGAGAGCCGTGCAGCGAATTGATCTCCGAAGCCAGCTTAATTAAACAGGCTGGTATAAATTAGGCACTTTTACAGCAGGGCCACCCGACATGTTTACAAGATTAATTGAAGCATCTTTCATACCTGAGAGGTGGTTGGGGAAGGATACCTGCCAGTGGGCGCGCGCGCGAAGAAAGAGAGCGACAGGCGGGCGGGCAGACGAGACGACACACAGGCGAAGGTACAGTAAGGCAGTGGGGAGATCTCCGGATCTTCGGACAGTCGCTGGTCCCAGTTGGACCTCGTTAACTCGTGCAGGGCGCGCTCTTGAGGAAAATGCAAACAAGCGTTTTGTTAAGCATACATGCGTGAAAGGCAGGAGGCGTCAGTCCCCCATGCACATGCTAGGCTTTGGAACGTGCAAACGAGAGAGGGAGCGAAGCGAGTAGTAAACTTTTCCTCCTCTCTCCTCTGTGCGGCATAAGATTTCCCCTGTCGGTTTGAGGCGAGGCAGCGCGCTTCCTCTCTTAGACAGTTTGTTTGGTTCTTTATAAAAGAAATGAGTTACATCCCCGACTCTCAGATCAGGCCGGCAGCTGAACGAGGAGGTGCGAGCTGCGTTTTCCAAAGCCCTCTATTACATTGTGATGGAAATGGGGTTACGCAAAGTGGGAAGCTAACGGCGGGGGTGGGGTGGGGCTGCGAGAAGGAGGGCGTGCGAGATAGATCCCGAACGGGAGATTTCATCACGCCGCTGACGGTCGGGAGACGTTGGCGCTCCGGCTGCCGCGAATGCTGAGAGACGTTTAAAAATTCCCCCTGTAAACACGTTAGGGAACGGCTTGTCTTAGGTAACAAAGATAGAGAAACATTCATCAAAACTGTGCCTTCAGACATGCATAAATGCATGAGTCTCATTTGGTGTCAGAGGCCGTCGGCAGCCTCCAGTTCCCAGTGCAGGAAACACCGTCTCAGTCGCATCATTCTCTTTCTGGGGAGGCACCAGTATGGGGGATGTGGGCTGATGCAGATAAAGAATTTGATACCTAAACGTTTATAGAATGGAGGAACTCATCTGCCTGGATTAGCAGTTCTTAACAGAGCTTCAGTAAAATGAAGAAATACAGATAGTGTGATGTTGTAGTTTATATTTTATAGGAATACAATAAATACATAATCAGATATCATCCATCCATCCATCCATTATCTTCCTCTAGTCTGGACTGTAGTTAATCCCACTGTTATCTGGTGAGGGCGGGGTACACCATGGATGGTTCGCCAGTCCATAACATGACCAACACATATTCACACCTACATTCAGAGTGACCGATCAAACCAACATGCATGTGTTTGGACTGTGGGAGGAAACCGGAGTACCCAGAGGAAACCCACTCAAGCACACGGAGAACATACACACTCCACACAGAACAGCCCGGACCAGGAATCCAACCCGGATCATCTTGCTGTGAGGCGACAGTGCTGACCACTACTACTACACCACCACCACGAAACATCTGTTTGATCCCAACGTTTAATTTTAAGCTAAATATCCATCAATGCCGTCATGATTCTGTACATTCCTTCTTTTTACTGCTTCCTTTTTCCCCTCTTGTTCTTTAGCTCACCCCCATTTCCATGCCCCCCACCCTTTTCTTCCTCTCAGATAACAGACTGGTGTATGTATATGTTCTTCAGCAGCACCGGCTAAGTTTATATGATCTACATCCATCTCTATCCTCTCAAACATCAGCAGTAGGAGCACTAATACTCATTTAAATCTCATCAGCATCTCTAAGAACCTCAGTTTTACCCGAAAATCCAATTCATTTTTCTTCTTCTTCTTCTTCTTCTTCTTCTTCTTCTTTTTCTGCTTCTTCTTCTGCTTAAAAGACTCTGCGTTCTCGGTTCTGTGTAAAGAAGCTTTTTTTGGATTGTGCACACAGCAGAAGGCAGTACGGCTTGTTTATTCATTCACTTGCTCGTTGTCAGTTGTAACAGCAGTCTGGGCTTAAATACGGGTCCATTTAGTTTGTGCTTGAATTCTGTGTATGTGGGTGGACTGTAAATTTCACTCTACATGTGTTGGAATAGAGACATAGAGACATGTAAACACATGGCAGCTGGAGACCTTTTAGGGTCACGTAGACGTTTGTGGTCCCTTAAGGGGCCCCTCAACGTTTCCCATATATAGCATTCAGCATTATATAGCATTCAGCATTACAAGGCGTCCTTTATTCAAGACTAGAAAGGAGAGATTTGCATTCCACAATAAAAAATACAGGGCGTGATTTATGAGAAGTGCATTGCAAGTGATGCTAACTTGCTATTTTTCAGAGTCACTGTACTGGTGCGTTTGCATGTACCAGCAATTTGTCTTGGTGAAGCCGGAGCTTATGTTAATGTGCAGTTCTGAACACGAAGAGTAAACAAATAAATGCAAATAAACAAACATGGCGCACAGCTATTTTCAGCAGACCAACACTTTCAGCATCAAGCTGTCGTTCGGCAGGACTCGTCCTCCAGTAGTTTAGACTCATATCTTCAGCAGGTGCTAGAACTGATTAGTCGATCACGTATGTTCAGAGTAGGATTGCCTAATCTGTTGTTAGTTGATCTTTATTTGTGTTGCAGTGTCTGTGTGAGTGCTTCTGTGGATGTTCATGTAAGCCGAGAGAACTAAGTTGTGTTTTTAACCCTGACTCTAGGGGTGTGCGATATAGGTCACGATAATATCTTAATTTCTGTGTTAACGATGTGTAAGCTGACGTTATCGAGTATCCAACTGACTGGAAGAAAAAAAACAACAACAATCAAAGGGTCCTGACTTCACGCACTCACTACTTCATGTTTTAGTACAGGCTGCTGTGCATGTGCATTGAGAGTGCCCATACTGTGTGCTAGCATAGGCTAAAGCTAGCATAGCTGGCTAAACAAGACACCTAAAGCTGAAAATGAGTGAACACACTGCTCCAGGGGAACAAACTAAAGGCATACTCACACTAAGCTCCGTGATCCGGTTCCCTGCTGAAGCACGGATCGTTTGACTAGTGTGATCGCTCCGAACCGTGCCCAGCACGATCACACTAGTCAAATGAATAACCGGACCCCAGCACGGAACGAGCAAACGGGGCCTAGTGTGAGTACGCTCTTAGACACTGCCAGCCTTGCAGTCTACCTCCTTAGATTTAACTCCAAGGCAAGGATCATCTTAAGCCTTCGCCCGATGACGCTAGGGTTGGTTCCAGCCAATAAAGAGGAAGATAATGAATGGGTGCATGGATATTAATATCCCTAATTAATGAAAAAGTGCAAGCTAATAAAATATAAGACTTTTACAAAATATAAGACGTTTACATATTTTTAAATAATGCATAATATTTATTATCGTTATCAACAAAATTGCGGAAAATATACAGATATCAGTTTCTGTCAGTATCGCACACCCCTACATGACACGTTAGTTTGTGTGTTTTACAATGCGTTGCAGATCATATCTCATATGTAGCCATTTAGTGGCAGTCCTGTATCATATTATATATTTATTTCACAGATTTATCTGTATAACTGTATGTTTTTTATATATATATATATATATATATATATATATATATATATATATATATATATATATATATATATATATATATATATACTGTTAACTATATATAATAACAAATATACTGTTATTATTATACTATGGCTATTATATTATATATCATGTTTACAGTATATATATAAATAGTACTGCTACATTTTATAACTGTATTATAACTGTAACTGACAACTGTATAACTGCGTATTTGCACTACCAAAGTTTTTACACTGTCTATACTGGTTAACTGCACCACTGTCACCACTCTCTCCTACACACTGTGAGACCTTTTCTATTTCTATTTCTATTTTTATACTATTTGTTCTATATTCTATCTGTACTGTTTGTTGTAGCTGTCCTGTTTTGTCTTACCGTGTGCGCTTGTAGAAGAGCTACTGGATGCCTTGAATTTCCTTCTGGAATCAATAAAGTATCTATCTATCTATCTATCTATCTATCTATCTATCTATCTATCTATCTATCTATCTATCTATCTAATATTATGAAAGTGATCTATCTATCTATCTATCTATCTAATATTATGAAAGTGATCTATCTATCTATCTATCTATCTATCTATCTATCTATCTAATATTATGAAAGTGATCTATCTATCTATCTATCTAATATTATGAAAGTGATCTATCTATCTAATCTATCTATCTATCTATCTATCTATCTATCTATCTATCTATCTATCTAATATTATGAAAGGGATCTATCTATCTATCTATCTATCTATCTATCTATCTATCTATCTATCTATGATTATGAAAGTGATCTATCTATCTATCTATCTATCTATTATTATGAAAGTGATCTATCTATCTATCTATCTATCTAATATTATGAAAGTGATCTATCTATCTATCTATCTATCTATCTATCTATCTATTATTATTATGAAAGTGATCTATCTATCTATCTATCTATCTATCTATCTATTATTATGAAAGTGATCTATCTATCTATCTATCTATCTAATATTATGAAAGTGATCTATCTATCTATCTATCTATCTAATATTATGAAAGTGATCTATCTATCTATCTATCTATCTATCTATCTATCTATCTATCTATCTATCTATCTATCTATCTATCTATCTATCTATCTATCTATCTATCTATCTATCTATCTATCTGTGAAGGGCCATGGCGAGTTGCTGATGTTATCCTTGCTCTTCGTCTGAGAGCTCCCTCCATGAATCATTACAGCCCAGTAGCTTTCTTCTCTCATTAGCGGCCCGTTACGTGCCAAGGACGTCTTGCTACTTCACAAGCTCTGCAGAGAGCCAGAGAAAGAGGGAGAAAGCCACGTGAAGCAAAGTTTCATTCGCCATCAGCGTTTGCTGTTCTAGCCTTTTTCTGCTTCCAGACCAAATTCCATCTTTGCTGTATTTTTCTATCTCTTGCTGAGTCTCTGCTCTCGCTTTCTCTTTGTACTTTATCACGGTCACCGTCCCTCTTTCTTTTATGTGCTCTCTCTCTCTCAGTCTATCTCTGCTTCCCTCTCTCTATTTTGCCCTTTATAAGACAGAGAACTGCTGTATCACCATAACTTCAGAATGGATACTGGAGTTCAGACGCAGGACACGACAATGATAGTTTGCCCAGAGGAAAAAAATATATAATAGTTTGCACAAGCGTTCCTCTTATCCCAAATGGAGCCAAACGGCATTGTGTCTTGCGTGTACAGTTTCTAACTCTGTGCGCCGTACTGCTATCTACAAATTAGAGATGGCCCCAATCTGATAGCCAGTACTGAACTGATACTGAAAGAAGATGCTGAGTGGCATTGGTGGGGAAAAGGAAATGACTGTGATCCAGTACAGTCGACAGTCTAGTCTGAAAATGGCACAAAACAGCTATTAGTGCCACAAAATAAAGCAGAGCAGGTCATATATATATATATATATATATATATATAGGAACCACATGATAATTACCACATTATACTAGGAGGATAAAAGAGTATGTAGTGTTCAGTATCTGTGCTGATACTGGCACACAGGACACAGATGGGGGGAAAACAAATCCCATAACCGACACCACAAAGCAATTTCTGATGCGTACCCACGCGCAAGCAGACAGAACTAACGTGTCGGCGGTGCGGGCTGACGGGCAGGAGGAAAAATGCTCTTGGCTAAATCTGAAACGGCAGGATTTTGAGGGGAAAAACAAACTAACAGGAGCTCCTCACCTGAACGGCTGAGCCAGCTTCTTTCAGGAAGCACTCGTCTGCCACTCTGTAGTCACTTACAGTCTCCGTTATTGTTAGTCCAGACTGCCTCCTAGCCCCACCTGCAGAGCGTCTTCGCCAGTCAGCGGTATCACTGTTCGTTACTTCAACCAAGCCGGAAAAGACACTGAAAGTCTCTGCGTCTGACACCATGAATGATGGTGATACTTACTAAAGTCAGGCAGAGTCTGACACTCAGAGACGTAAGTGAGAGTGAACGACGCGCATGCATAACGCACAGACATGAAACAACACTCGACTCCATTGTTGCCGAGCCAGAGAAGCTGCAGGGTCCTTTCACAAAACAGGTTTATCTATATATTGTTCAGTTCTTACTGAATACCGAATATGAAACTGTAAATATATATATATATATATATATATATATATATATATATATATATATATATATATATATATATATATATATATATATATATATATATATATATATGTATATGTATATATATGTATATTAAATCCAACAAGTGTCATTCCATGAAGCCGTATATGTTTTATTTGTGACCAAAATTAAATATTTTTGAAGCGTATTTGTATAAATATTGGGACTTATAGATCAGTTAGGTTATATGGAGTATTAGAAAAATATAAACCTGAACATTTTAACATTTCATGCATTTATATTTTTCACTGTGAGTGCCAATGTGAAACTCGCGAGTACAGAAAGAAGAACTGCATACGCATAATTGATAAACACGCTCAAACTCTCTTTTTCCTCCTTTAATGTTTTTTTCCTTGAGGTGGTTTTGATAGTTTGGAGGTGGGACATGAGCTGAATGCTATTGGCTGATAGCACCTGGTTTCGTGACTGAGCGCTTAACTCGAACAACAAACTACTCAAACTACAAAAAACATGGTGGACGAAGAGAAGGCTGAGATTGGATATTCGGGTAATATTTGTGTTTTGCTGCTTCTGTAACTCACAAACAAACAAACAAACAAACAAACAAACAAACAGGCTCCTATAATCTCTGAAGTGACGAGGAAATGTAGTGACTGTAGTTTGTTCTCTGGTTCAGCACCACTTAGAAAATGTCATTTCAGAGATTTTAGGCTGTTTGTTTGTTTGTTTTGAGCTACAGCAGCAACAAAAGGCTGTTTGTTGTTTGTTTGTTTGTTTGTTTGTTTGTTTGTTTTGAGCTACAGCAATAGGGGACATTGGGTATTCCCCAGAATATCCAATATCAGCCTCCTCTTCGTCCACCATGTTTGTTGTAGTTTGAGAGGCTGTTCGTAGTGGGCGGTCAGTCACGAAACCAGGTGCTATCAGCCAATAGCATTCGGTCCATGTTCCGCCCCCAAACTATCAAAACCATCCTCTTCAAACACTCGAGCACTAAACTTCCTCTCGAGCGCAGAGAGCAGCCGACGGTACTGCAGGAGGAAAAATATGAAATTGAGAGAGTAACACACATTAAAGGAGGAAAGACAGTTTGAGTGTGTGTGTATGAGTGATGTGTGAGCAGTTCTTCTTTCTGTGCTCGCGAGTTTCACTGTTGCGCTCACGAGTGAAAAACATACGTGCACGAACTGTTAAAACGAGCAGGTTTATCTTTTTGCGAGCTCCAGTTTCAGACACTGATATGACGCCGTATTATATCAGCCTTTAGTTATGGATCAGGTATCAGTAGTGAAAAGCAGCATCTGTGCATCCTTAGCAGCAAGGAATGTAAATAAATGATTTTTTTACATTTCCAATTGAAAACTATTCCATATACAGATAAATAGCATCCGCGGGAGTGCAGCCCTTTTCACTGCTCTCAGTAAACCTGCCTGTGGAAAAATTAAATGTGTCCTAGTTGGAGTTCTGCAGCAAGAGACACTAGCGTAGCGTCTGATTAAGCACGGCTCAACAGGGACGGCCAGCCGAGTATACTTTGTCTTATCTTAATGATTGTTTGCTCTGTAGTTACTACCAGTGTTATAAAATAAACAGCATCCTTCGTTTGCAGTCTGGCTGAACGAGGAGAGCAAAGATGACTAGCAGACCAACAGAAACCAACCAACCAGAGGCAAATGGAGCGAATAAGCTCACAGAGCGAAGTACAGTCGAGCTTTGAAAGTAAATATCTGTACTTAGAAAGTAAATCTGCCCTGATAACTTGATAAACTGTAATATGTAAATCAGAGATTGAACGATATGCCGATATATTTGCCATATTTTAATACATCGGCACCAATATCAGCATTTAGCTAATAGTAAGGCACGTCCGCGGGCAGCCCCTTGTTATTGGTGCGGTGGAACGTACTCCAGGCCGAAACCTTTGAAACTGTTCAGCCAAACAAGTGAAAATGACTAATTAATAGCGAACAATGACGTTTTTACTGACGAGGTTATGTGTGTCTACTTCTGGCCGTAGACGTGAACCAGAGCAGATGTTTTACTGCTTAGCTCCGGGGCTAAAGCTAACTGCTCTAGTGTAATACACACTTTAACATGTTATTGTTACACAGCGAGTCTCTCCGGAGCAGCCAGAGTCTCTCAGATATTACTCAGCTTCCAGCACTCGAGATAAACGGAACTAAAGAAGGAATAACAGAACAGAGCCACTGTGTTAACACTCATTACAGCATATCAGCGTCTCTCTGTCTATCGCAATGCGCCTCATCCTCCTTAAAGAACCACAATTTTACTACAACGCCCGACAAAAACAAAAACCCGACGGTGAAGTGAGGCACTCTCTGTAACTGCAGTAAACATGTCTGCTCTGTAGAAGTATTTTGTAATGCACTTATTTATAATGTGTTAGTTTTGGGTATGAAGAGATGTATGTTACACTCTTTCAGCAGTAAGGTGGTCATACTATATTTTTGGGGGGCAGATAAAAATATTTTGTTTATCTTGTTAAGTCAGTGTTCAGTAAATGATGTTAAGTTCAGAAATGTTGTGCATCTACCTGTTATTACTAGTAACATTTTAGAAGCAAATAAAGCAGAAAACTTCTAGATATCAGCCTAAAAATTGGCCATCAGCTGACCCTGACCTCTAAACCTCGGCATCAGCTACAAAAAACCCATATTGGTCATATTCAATTCAATATGTTAAATATGTGATGATTAAGTCATGTGGTGGTGGAAAAGAACCTTCCATTGCTTGTTAGCTCTAGTGTGAACTACAGAGACCTGGGACCCCACACGTGTCTTGGCTGATTGGGTGCATTAGGCGAGAGGGGCGGAGCACTGAACTAGATTCTTGTTGTAGAACTACAGCTTCATGGCACCAAGACTTTGGAGACTTGGAGCTTTTCTCAATGAGCTAGTCATCAGGCTTCTTATTCTGAAGCACAGCAAGAGGCGGGCGGGAGGGGTGAACCTACAGGACATAAGGTGACATTCCCGGACCCCGGTCTTCCTGTTTTCGTAGGAAAAACAAAGCCAAGCAAAACAAGTGTAAGCCAAGAGTGGTGCTGAATATTTCATGAGAACAGTCCCGCGTCTCGCAGACATCACTCTGAATCATAAATAGTGCCTCACATGTACTGTATGAGATGACAGCGCAGCGCTGATGTATTAGGCCGAACCTTCCCTTTAATTATTCGCTCATTGTTGCTCGGGTTTGAGGCAGTATCCTCGTTGTTGTTATTGAATCCATAATTCATCAGATAGTTTGGCTTTATTACTTTTATCTTTTTTTTCCATTCCCGGCGGAGGAGCAGAAGTGTGCTTTCTGGTTATTGATCACTGTCTGTAGAGCCCTTCTCCTGATTTAGCATCGGAGCCCAAAGTCAATTCATATAATGGAATTCTATTAGGAGGCAGGGGTTAATAACTAATGGGAGCATTTGTGTGGATAATCCAGCCTTTGTCCTTTTGAGATGAGAAGTATGCGGCTGTTGAAACGAGTCGGCAGCAATAAAGAGCGACTTAAAGAGTCATTCAGGCTGTGTCCTCTCTCTCCGTCACTCCTTAGTCTCAGTCAAGGCCAAGAGAGAGAGAGCTTCCCAAGTATTGTCCTCCTTCTCCTGTCGGTGTCCAAAGAGGGTCGCCTGGTTAAACCGAGCTGGCGTTTGAATGGGGGATGCGCGCTCTAACGGTGGGGTTCTTTTCTTGCTGTCTCCTCTAGGACTGAATCCGCTGCCCTTTGACCCCGCCTCCAACAACGAACCGCTGCAGTTCAACAGCTCCAATGGTCCTCTGGTGCCCGAGTGTCCTCTGGAGAACGGCACAGAGAACAACAACAACAACAAGAAGAGGAAGAGGCCTAATCTTCCTCCAGGTATGCACAGCTTCACCAACCTCCGCTCATCATCGTCAGCCCGATACACTGCCAAGCTTTGGTCAGCCTGGTTCTGCTTTGGTTCCTGTAGAGGTGGTGGTGGTGGTGGTGGTTCTCAGTCCTGGCCCTGGAGGCCCACCACACGTTTCTCAACACACCTGATCCAACTAATGAACTAATTAGCAAGCCCGTCCAGCGTTAGAGCGAGAGAAGTGCTGGACCATGGGGGACTGTAGAACTTCAGGGTAACACGATTCCCCAAAATGTCCAAATGTGAGAAAGAAAATGTTCTTAATTATTCCTCTTTTTCCTTTAACTGCACACTCTTCTTTTAAAGAAAGGCCAAGTTTCCCCCGCTTTCTTTCTTGGTGTCCTTTAAAAAAATCTCCCTTTATAATTTCCTTTCCTTATGACAGTCTTCCTCACCGCACCTAATGAGTTTCGCTAAATCTGATTGTTGAACTAAAGATGAAGTTTCTTGTCGGCCTTCATTTTCACTTGTCTGCTGTTTTGTTTTGTAAGCTTGCTTTCATTTTATTTTCCCTTTGTTTTTCTGTCCTTGGGCTCTAATATGATCAAACTGGTTAATGGAAATATAAGTATAACCGCTGAATGGAAGTATGGTGAAGTTGCTTGAAATGGACCCTCTCTATAACAAAGAATCTAAAGTCTACATAAGACTTTCTGAAGAGTGTTGGAGAACTTTGGGTTTTTGAAAAAGTTTCATGTAAGAACAATGAGCCTCAAGTTTTTTTCTTATATTTTCTTGACGTCTTCTTAAAACACAGAGTTGTTTGTACCTTTGTGCTCTGGAGTGTGCGTAGATTCCAGGATACACTGGCGAATGTGAAAGTCTTTGTGAAGACTGTGTAAGGGCTGATTTATACTCCCTCTATGTGTGGAAATGTCTGCGTTGGTTTTAAGCGAAGTAAGCCCACATTCTTCTCTGCGTCAGCTATGTTTACTTGGTTAGTTGTTGAGCAACACTTCCAGTAGAGAGCAGTTAATAGTAAATCAAAGATGGCAGCGGTGGATGAGCTCTTAGTTCTGTATTTACTACCAAAACAACAAAAAACAACTTCTTGGTACGTCCAAAATCCCCCACTAGTCAGTAGGTACTAGATTAGAGCCAGTGTGTACTGCTTGAGCGGCAGACTAGTAGGCAATTACAGTAGGTGAGTTTTAGTATCCACGTCAAACCACCACCCTAGAAGTCCTGCTATTCTTTTAAAAGCCCCGTCTACTGACAGATTTAGATACTTTTGTGACACTGATCTATGTTTTTGTCTTAATCTGTACTCACGCTGTGTCGAGCTATAGCTCGGAGATGACCAATCAGGAGGAATTTAATAATTGTTTACCTCAGCAGCAGCGCTAACCTCTGTAGCGGCAGTTCACCAGCCGTAGCTACGTACACACGGTCGACATACTGCCTTCCATCGTTTTTTCCCCTCTGCTTTAAATTCATCCGCGGCTCCAGGTGAATCATGGGAAAGCACAGTGTGCTGCAGTCACATACATAAAATTGGCTGCCGATGCAGGAGGTCTTCCGGGTACCGTTTGCCTACCACTCGATGCCTACTAAGCGTTCGGACATACTAGCCGCGCTCGCCTGCTGATTTTCCTACTGAGTAGTAGACCAGTAGGCTGTTTCGGACGCACCCATGGTTAAACTTTCTAACTCATTCACACAACCAATCTTAAAAAAGTTCCACCATTTCTTCTTCGTCGCATTCGTATTGAAGTGGTCGCATCTTGCACTGCCCCCATGGTCTGCAGAGGTATTGCTTCGTCCCGTCCGATATCTGTAAGCTTTCCTAAAACAAATAATAACTCAGAGTACGGGCAGAAAGCTCCATATGTATCTGTATCCGTATTTAACGTTGAGTATAAATGAGCATTAGGTGGGTTTTAGGAAGGCACAGTCCAGTTTTTAACTTTTCAGTGTTTGTGTTTAGGTTGTACCATTTTTTTTATTATTATGATTATTATTAGAGTCTGCCTGAAAAGCTTTCCCGAATCCGTCCCCAGTGTTGAGAAGCACGAGTGCAGTAAATGTATGCATTTTCATGCAGGCGTGCTAATAGCAGACATGTGTACGGTTACAGACTGTTCAAATGAAGTGAGTTGTTTTTACAACAGAAAATTTAATCATCTCTTTAAAAAGCTGCACGTCATTCCGCACACTGAAATGAATCTATGTGGAAAATTGTAGCTTTCTTTGCGCGGCTGTGGTTTATCTCCGCCGCTCAGTAGCGAGAGGATGTTAAAAGAAGCCGTCGCTGTGCTCTTAACGTTATTAGCAAACTGCTTATTTTCTTTCTTT
Organism: Megaleporinus macrocephalus; assembly: GCA_021613375.1. Classification (NCBI taxonomy): domain Eukaryota; kingdom Metazoa; phylum Chordata; class Actinopteri; order Characiformes; family Anostomidae; genus Megaleporinus; species Megaleporinus macrocephalus. Next base: position 56,245,180 of record CM038702.1, read on the forward strand.
AGTTTAGATAGATCGAAGAGACGGGACAAAGGAGGCATTTCCTCCCCTCTGCATAAACCAGGTTCGGCCAGGAGGTCATTGATTACGGGATCAGCAGAGTAAACAGCGGCGGTGTTGGTTTTACCCAGACCTGCAGATAGTTTGACCTCCGCGAGCCGGCTCTGTGTGACTTGCGAAGCGAAGAGAGAAATTGTCCTCGGGCGGGGAGTTGACTTTACCTGTCTGCGGCTGTATTTCCCTGCGGACGGCCCGCTTTAAGCCCATGCAAATATTAATTGAGGAATGCTGAAGTCGTTAATTAAATTATGATAAGTCGAAGAGAGGGGGGAGAGGGACGTTCCTGAGAATGAGAGATGCTGCCTTTCGTTTTATGTGCTTTTGGAGATGTTAATTAGATGAGATGAATTGTCAGTGTTAATGAGCCCATCTTTTCCCCAGGTTGTCACCGCGTGAGGGTTCGCACTCGCTCACTCGTTCTTCCACCTCTAGAGCTGACGACACCTCCTCAGACTTTTATTTTAATTTATTTCTTTTTTTAAACCCCCTCCTCAGATGTTCATCTGTTGCAGCCTTCAGTTCTGGACTCTTGGAGGTCCTGTAAGCCTCTGGAAGGCCGCCGCTGCCCTAGGCTTGAAGCGAGTGTGATTAGGACTCAGATGAATGCAAACGACGACGAGCGCCGATCCTTATCCTCGCTCTGCTCCTCACGTACCCATGCAACTGACACAAATGAAAGTGAAATGGGCCACGGTGCGCTCGTCGCAGTCAGGAGCCGGATGTGCAGATCAAAGCCAGTCGGCGAGCCTTAGATCAAAACCTCCCGGCGCTAATCTAATCTGCCCATTTCAGAACGCTCGTTTTCTTAGAGCGTGGACGCCATCTGTACCCAGCGAGCCGAATACCCACACCCTCAAGGTGCTAGCCTGTGTGAGGGAACCCCTCTCCTAAGCGGGATATGGGAGGTAGTAGAACAGTTCGTTTGCAATGTTAGTGGTTGGAAAGCACCCAGTTTTTTGCTTAGCTTATAGGCATCTAAGCTCTCGATGGCATCCGTTTGAATAATGAGAACTGTTTAAGGAGTCTCGCCTCAGCCTGCTGCCCCCACGTCTTCTCCTGCTCCTGCATTATCATCTGGACCTGCTTAGCAACTGAGAATCAGCGAGCAGCCTTTCTCTTTAGCGACCGTGCTGATTTGCTGCCCAGCCTGTCATTAAGCCTTACTCTTATCCAGCGTGACTGTGCCAGATCAATCTGCTCCCCCATGAACAACAGCAAAAAATAAATAAATAAATAAATAAATAAATAAATAAACCCCCTAAATGACAACAATTCACAGTATCTGGAGTCTAATGCGTTCAGCTGCTGTAACGTCCTTTGGCAGCGCCTGGCTGGGGAAGTTCTCCCCGAGTCTCTGAGGAGGAGCGCTAATGCAGAGGGGTGTAGACTAATTAGCAGCCGTGCAGATTTAACCTCGTTAAAGCATTGTAATGGATAGATTCATCTCATTAGCTATGGCGCTCCATTAGAGAGGGTCCACCCCTGGCTGCACGTCGCGGAACAGAAGTGGGCGAGGGGGCCCGGGCCGGAGCAGGCTGTTTGGCGACGTGTTTATGCCATGCGGCTAACCTTTCCGCGCTCCAAGCAGCCGCCGCCGCCGCTCGCCTCTGACGGAGCCCTAATTGGCGTCCGTTTGCCATTTAAAAGTCACCGCTGGCGTTTAACGAAGCAAGTAGCGATGACTGTTTTGACACGCCGTTAATAAGCCCACCTTTGTAACGACCTGAAAACAACAAAGCGCGCTGTCGACTCAGCAGTCTGATGGCGAGCGCTGACGCAGTGCCGGTGTTTAGTGACCCATTTAGAGCAACATGAAGGAAATGCAGAGAGGGCTCTCGGCTCCTGCTGCCTGGTCTGCTTAGAGAAGGCTCCGAGTATTCCACCGTTAGCGACCAGCGTGTTGTCTTTGTCTTTGGATTTACATGAAGTGGGACAGGACATAGAGACAGATCACAGAAGCTCTGTTTGGTTGTACTCTGAGTCACTCTATAGGCGGGACATTGGGACAGACTATGGAAGTGTGTGTTGTTGAGCCTGGTTGCGTTAGATGTGGACAAAAATGACAGAAGACACAGGGAATCAGCAAGGAATCGAGTTCAGGGCAGGTGAGTCTGTTGTTCTGAGAGCACTAGCAGCTTCTTAGTCCAGCTTTTTTGACAGTCACACGTCCTTACGCTGCATTTACACTGCTCTGGCACATCAACGGACGTGAACGCACTCCCCCTTTTCAGCTGGCTGCAATGTGGGCCAAGGGTGTTCCCTGCGTCGTCCAATAAAACCACGTATGTGCGTTGCCAGGAGTGACAGGGCAGCGGTGATTAATGCTCGTCTTCAACATCGGCTATTTCATACCATATTTACATCATTTTTATATATTTGTATCAGATGTAAATATAAAAGAGGGTGTTTTAATTTAGTTCTGAATATGGAACGAGTATTTCATACTTAGGAGACACTCATCGCGCAACCACCCGCCTTCTTCTTCTCTTTGGCCGGATTCATTTGCATAAAGTAAAAGGCAATCAGCAAGGAATCAAGTTCTGGGCAGGCAAGTCTATTGTTCTGAGAGCACCAGCAGCTTAGTTCTTAGTTCTTCTTTACAAAAAAAAAAGAAGTTCTGACTTTTACCATCAGAGACCACCCTTAATTTCTTTACTTTGGAGTCAAAATGACTATCACATACATACAAGTTATCAGGTTTTTTTGGGAGGTGATTTGTCTAGGTGACTAGATACAAGACAATCTTATTGGCAAAGTCAAAGGAAAAGCTCATTAAACGACAGCGTGCTTTGTTATTTTTTAATGGTAAGATAGTCTTGTATCTAATCACCTAATATCATCTCATTTTGACTCCCGAGTGAAGAAATTAAGGGTGGTCTCTGACTTCTGCATGGTACTGTACATGGCTGGACCATCCCACCCACCCAGCATCAACTCTTAGAACCCCGGCTGTCAGCCCCGGATAACAGAACAGTATATGCATTATGCAATCCAGTGATTATCCCAGCATCAGAATGAATGGCCTAATTTGAGGGAATTGTGCCTTGCGGCTACTCAGCAATTCTCTTAAAGGAACTAGTGCGTGATGTTGCATAATTCATCGTTTGCTCCGAACACCGTTATAACCATCTGCGCTGTATATATGCTCTACCAGCCACATATTTTAACAGTGAGTCACTCCTGCTGAGTTTCACTGAGCATTTGCTGTAGCCCATGTCATGACTCCTTACAAAGCCGAGAAGCTCTCTCTGCTCTGCTTTGTACGCCTTAAAGGACTCACTATCGTCCGACCGCCGCTTATATGACACGGGGGTCCGATTCAGCTCTCTATTGTGCGCTTTCGAGCAAGGCATGGAAGTGAAGGTTGGCGGAGAGATATGTTGGAAGCAGATAGGCGGTTGTGGCTGTCGTGGGCTTTTGCTAGCCTCTGTGCATTAACCTTTGGTAAGTGCCGCCGGGGAAGCGCTGGCTGAAACGCTATTGATTGGCACCGAGCAGGAGCGAATGCAGGGAAGAGTAAGATGATCCAACGTCAGGCTGCTTCAGCTTCTGCTGGACTTGGACAAAGCGAGAGGAGAGAGTGTGGGAAGAGCTCACCGAAGGCTGGCACGCCCGTCTGGCTTTCCACAGCTGCACGCTTTTGTTAGGTTTAACGTACAGTCGGCGCACAAGCACTCGCACTCACACTCGCAAGTAGGCTGGACAAGGACGTATCACTCAGTCTGTTGTTTGCTGCTGAAAGCTCTTGTTTTGAAGTGGATATGCTCTCACGCATGTGTCATCACCTGATTCTGTATGTGCGAGATAAGCAAGTCACACTCAAAACAGATTAAAGAACAACATGCGCTGTACAAATGTACGGCTTGGAAGGGGATGATATGGCAGAAGTAAAACATTACGACTTTACGTTTTAATAATACACCAACATGCATGTCGTCACTGTTGGTACGAAAACTTAATCTCCAAAAGTTGCTTTACAGGAGAAGTAAAAAAATAAATAAATAAACATTCTTCAAGTCAAGTTTATTTGTATAGCACGTTTTACAGTGTCACAAAGCAGCTTTACAGGAATTTAAAAGCATGAAAACATGAAGTCACAGCTCTTTATCCATTGCAAGCAAGCCAGAGGCAACGGTGGCAAGAAAAACTCTCTCAACTGGAGGAAGAAACCTTGGGAGGAACCAAGACTCACAAGGGGAGACCCATCCTCCTCTGGTCAAACAGTGTTTACAGTTTAATAAACTACATACCAAAGACATGAGTTTCTGTTTGAAATCTGGATAGCGAAGCTTTAGAAACTGCACAGGTAGAGGCAGTCTCTGACTGAGGCCGTCTCTGACTGAGGCCGTCTCTGACTGAGGCCGTCTTTGACTGAGGCCGTCTCTGACTGAGGCAGTCTCTGACTGAGGCCGTCTCTGACTGAGGCAGTCTCTGACTGAGGCCGTCTCTGACTGAGGCAGTCTCTGACTGAGGCCGTCTTTGACTGAGGCCGTCTTTGACTGAGGCCGTCTCTGACTGAGGCAGTCTCTGACTGAGGCCGTCTCTGACTGAGGCAGTCTCTGACTGAGGCCGTCTTTGACTGAGGCCGTCTCTGAATGAGGCAGTCTCTGACTGAGGCCGTCTCTGACTGAGGCAGTCTCTGACTGAGGCCGTCTCTGACTGAGGCCGTCTCTGACTGAGTCTTTATGTAAAGTGGGCGTGAGCTGAAACAGTCCCATCCTATCTCAGTGCTGGTGCATCTGGATGGAACATTACCTGGGAGAGGGCAGGTTTTAAGTCTTCTGAATTTAAGTCTTCTTACGACTTTACGTTTTAATAATACACCAACATGCATGTCGTCACTGTTGGTACGAAAACTTAATCTCCAAAAGTTGCTTTACAGGAGAAGTAAAAAAATAAATAAATAAACATTCTTCAAGTCAAGTTTATTTGTATAGCACGTTTTACAGTGTCACAAAGCAGCTTTACAGGAATTTAAAAGCATGAAAACATGAAGTCACAGCTCTTTATCCCTTGCAAGCAAGCCAGAGGCAACGGTGGCAAGAAAAACTCTCTCAACTGGAGGAAGAAACCTTGGGAGGAACCAAGACTCACAAGGGGAGACCCATCCTCCTCTGGTCTAACAGTATTTACAGTTTAATAAACTACATACCAAAGACATGAGTCTCTGTTTGAAATCTGGATAGCGAAGCTTTAGAAACTGCACAGGTAGAGGCAGTCTCTGACTGAGGCCGTCTCTGACTGAGGCCGTCTCTGACTGAGGCCGTCTTTGACTGAGGCCGTCTCTGACTGAGGCAGTCTCTGACTGAGGCCGTCTCTGACTGAGGCAGTCTCTGACTGAGGCCGTCTCTGACTGAGGCCGACTGAGTCTTTATGTAAAGTGGGCGTGAGCTGAAACCCATCCTATCTCAATGCTGGTGCATCTGGATGGAACATTACCTGGGAGATTATTCCACAATTTTGTGGGCTTTGTAGGAGCCCCCCCCATTTAGGTCTTCTGAATTTGTGCGCATGTTCTCTTCGTGCTTGAGTGGGTTTCCTCCGGGTACTCCGGTTTCCTCCCACAGTCCAAACACATGCATGTTAGGTTGATTGGTCACTCTAAATTGCCCGTAGGTGTGAGTGTTGGCCATGCGATGGACTGGTGAACTGTCCATGGTGTACCCCGCCTTCGCCCGATAACGCTGGGATCGGCTCCAGCCCCCACCCCCCACCCCCCCCCCCCGTGACCCCGACTAGCATAATTAAGCGGTTGATAATGGTTGGGTTGCTTGGTTAAATCTAGCAATTAGCATTAGTTAAATGAACCTAATAGAAACCTGACCGTGATTTGAAACCTAAACATGGTTTGATTTTATAATGCAGTTCCATAAATTCATCATGCCCGTTTCTCAGCCACGGATTAATCAGCCTCAGCCCTTATTCTGAACTCACCAAGTAATAACTTGTTTCTTGACTTTACATGCTTTGCTTTTATTGAGGTGAGATCAGATGTTGGGCTATTTGGGCTATTTTTTTAAATCTAATATTTTAATGCATTATGTATATAAGGATGTGTATATCCTTATGTTTGCGTTGTCATTTTTGAGAGGGGTGCAGTGAAGGTTGCTCTCTCCAAGCCTGTCACCTCTAAAAGACTGGGACCATCAGCGGCATGATCGTCAGCACGACACCGACAGCCCACGTGGACCTTTAGCGGCACTGTTGGCCCATTAGCGTCAGCGTTGCTGTTTTAATAAGCGCTCTGACTGCCCACAGGCCATATCGCACTTGGACTGAGGCTAAATAAAGAAAGATATGCAGGCGCGCTTCATCACGCTGGCGTGCCCTACCTGCACAGCGGCAGGCGTGCGGATGTGGCCGCGAGGCCGATCGTGTCATTCCACATCGTGTTAGCGACAGCGCTAAGACCTTGTGACATCTCAGATGAGGAGTGACATGGACTGATTGCTGATATGTGGGCTAAATGTTTACGCTGATCTCTCTCAGCCCGCCTCAGACAGCTGCGTTCAGTCAACCAGTGGCGTTCCAGAGCTCTAGATTCTTCTCTTCTAACCATCGTCACAGTGGAGAGGGAGCAGTGTTGGAGCCAAAACCTATTTAGCGGTTGATTTTCCTTGGTTGCTGTTGTTTCAGCCTGGTGGCGTGAAAACCTGGTTACCTGAAGGAGTAGATAGAAAGTAGATAGTGATAGTGTTAGCTATATGGCCACAAAACAAGTTTGCAGGTGTAGCATTGTTCACCTTGGCGATGTGCACCCATGAGTTTGGGGGGGCGGAGCTTCTGAAGGAGTCCTGAAAAAGTGTATTGAATCTGCTGTTGAGTTTAAAAGTCAACAATCGTTTTCTGGAATCGGTTTCTGCACCACTAACATAATGAGGTTTGTTCTACATCATTTTGGACCATTTTTCCTGAAGGTTTGCCAGAATGTAAAGAGCTACTGTTCTTGTAAATGTATTTTGAATGTTCTAACCATCGTCACAGTGCAGATTTTCCTTGTTTGCTGTTGTTCTAGTCTGGTGGGGTGCTGGTAGTGAAAAGCTGTACCTGAAGGAGTCCTGTGGCTGGGAAAGTCGGAGCAGGGGGTGGTTTAGCTTAGCTTTGCTCAACATACAGCATCAAAGGGCCGAATGATTGAATCTGCATAACAAGCTGTGAAGAGGCTTTTCTATCTTCAGGTCTCAAGTACCCTGAGCCATCACTGAGCAACAGTCGGCATCACCTCATCCAACTGTTCATCTGTGTGTGGCCACACGCGTGTTGAGGTGGAGCATATGTATGTGAGTGTGTTCCAGTGTTCCAGTGTGCAAAATGAAACGAGTGTGAATGGCGTTCTGTGCGAGCGTGAATCCGCCCCATCGTCTGTGTCAGAAACGTGTAGGCGTCTCGGTGGATGGCATGCCAGTTCATTTTCATACTGTAGTCATCCTACGTGCATGCTTTGTCTTAGCCGCCACTGCAGTAGTGCTAATTGAAGCACTTCTGTCTTCATGTGAACCATATAATAAATTAATAAATAAATAAATAAATAAATAAATAAATAAATAAATAACTGTCATGTCCAGTTACATTACAGTTCCACAGACAAGTGGAGCCAAATTAAGCATGTTAGTGGGAGGGGTAAAAAAAAAAAAAAAAAAAAGAAAGAAGTCTAGACTTGTGGGCTTGCCTGCCCGTCTGTTCTAGTTGAAAAGGAATATCAGATTGTATCCACCTTTTACAGTGTGATATTTAACCAACTGTGCTTATTCTCTTTTATGAATAAGAGAAGATCACATTTATTCTCTCTAGTTCTGTCTGGGTTGGGGTATATTTCTCTCTCTTTCTCTCTCTCTCTCTCTCTCTCTCTCTCTCTCTCGCTGTAGAGCAGTGCAAAATGGGTGACGAACACTTAAGTGATTACAGGAAAGGTTGCTGGTACTCGAGCACATGATTAACTATTCGAGGTTCCAGATTTCAAACTAATAATAATGAAATCACTATAGAATTTATGTAACATTTCAAGGAATTGGCACTTTTATAACAGGTGTGTTGAATATAATGCATTTTCTCTTGTTTTTGGGTGACAGATTTCCACCTTTGGGCTTAAATATGAACATCAGGACGGGCTGTGAAGTATGACCTGATCAAAGAACATTAAATATAAAACCAGTTTACATGTGTGTCTGTGCGTGTATGTCTTTGTTTATGTGTATGTGTGTGTGTGTGTGTGTGTGTGTGTGTAGGAGGATGTGTAAGCATACTTGGCCAATAAAGTCCAACTGTGATTCAATGTCATGTCAAGGACGCCCCACGACACCTAAACGAAGGTTCTAGCATGTCAGAAATTGAGTACTTTCGTAGTTTGACGCGTTTTATGACGTGTTTCCTGACGTTGGCTATTACGGCTATTGTCGGGGCACCTATGCAAACTTGGCAAAGAGGAAGAAGGATGCTGCTGTTGCAGCTGACAGGTGGAGCGATGAGCCATTGATCATAGATCACAATAACTTCCGGCCCAGAATTGAACAGAGCTATAACACAAAGCGTTACCGACACGTTACCGATATTCTGGCGGCTTAGCGCCGATCACTGCAGCTCCAAACTAACAGGTCGCTATGGACACAGTTTAAACTGGTAAACTTGGGTTACTGAAATACTCAGATAACCTGAATTACTATCTGAGCTGGCAGGATAAAAGCTCAACCCACCACAGATCAGTTTAGATTCTGTTTGCTGCTTAAACAAAGCATTGTTCAGGTTTCAGTGTTCGTTGTCTAAATGGTCAGCTAGCATGTAGTACTAACTAAGACAGTTGGGATCATCAGTGCTAGAGATGGAAGTATTGATCGGCTATGTATCGGTATTGACCGATTTTTAATCAAAATATGTGATCGGCCGATATTTCTCCAATTTAGCCGATCCCAAGAGCCGATCAATGGCGTTAAACAAATGAGCCTAATTTCTGTATTTACAGCTAGCGTTTCGTTGAAACCCCCTCCGGACAGCTCCCTGCAATTCCTATCTGAACCACTAGGTGGAAACACATACCCTTTCATTTTCCACAGACTGACTAAAGCAGCGGACTCGCGAGAGCAGTTTTCCTTCGCGTTGCGGAGTTTTCCAGACTCATACAGAGCGTTTTTAAAATCTACCGTGAAAATTAACCGTAAAATTAACCGTGTCTCGTTGAGGAACCAAGACAAAGACATTTAACACTTTTAACCTGATACGGTTTTTAGAGTACACCCGCGGCTGAATACAGTGAGTATCAGCAAACAGCAGAGCTAGCACGCACAGATAGCACAAAACTAATAACACAGAACAGATAATAACCCAGTGCAGACCAGATCTGACCGGTATGAACAGAACAGCAGCAACAATTCAAGATCTACATTTAATGATTACAGATTTTGTTTAAAATAACAGAGTCTGAGTTTAATGACTGCAGTTTTGACTGAATTTATTTAATTAGCTTTTTTCGTTTCAAATTAAGGGTCTAAATGTAATGATTGCAGTATTGCTGATATTTGTTTGATTTATTTTGTTTGTTTACTGTTAATTTAGTTAAAAATATTATGCTGTTTCACATGAGCTCGTTAAAAATGGTAATAAACCAGTTTAGATCAGGTTTCATGAATTGCTTGCGCTAAGAACTACATGTAGCCCTGCCGTGGCATTTAGCCCCGCCCTCGATCGATATCGGCTATTGGCCGATCGCATTGAAATGTGATCGGCGATCGGAATTGGCCTTAAAAACACTGATTGGTCCCTCTTTAATCAGTGCCTATCTAACGTACTACAGACTGAATAATTAGGATGTGTGATGTCCGGACTCATAACCGGTTCTGTCCTCACTAGAGTAGAGTGATAGCATGGCATGCGTACAGGCAGCTCCAATATTAATCAGATACAGGTTTAACGTCTACTTAATAACATAAAGTGAATAACATAATTGTCTCCTACAAGATTGTCTTTGATTGCCTGTGTTAAAGCTAGAAATATATCACTGCTAATTTGGCAAACAATAACATGGGAACCAGATGGACGCTAAAAGAAATGACCATTGTTGTTGCTGGAATTAATTCACTGGCACAGCCCGTTTCCATGCTGCAATCAAAGTTCAGTTAGGTCCTTGAACTGTTGGCACACATGGCTGGTCAGTAGGACTGGTGTTCAGGTATGTTCTTAGAACCTTTTGCCGAAAAGAAAAAAAAATTTCTAGCTTGTGCCAAGAACACTACCAACACTGCCAGCTAGTAGTGGCAGAGTCCTTATAGGCCAGTCTTTTGACTTGGCAGCCGGCCTGGGCAGTTATTTCCCCGTCATAAAATACCCGGGTCTTATCTGTTTGAGTGGAAAGCTGAGAGTTCTGAAACTGAAAGCCACATTAACGTTTCAGAAACACATTTGAAGTCAGTAGTAAATTCAGACAGGAGTCTAAAAAGGGTTGGCTAAAATCATGAACGGGTTGTTTTAGGTTGTCGTGAGTACTGCACCCATATTCACCCATAAACAGATGGCACAGCTACAAAGTGCTTCACAAACAAGTACTAAAAATAGAATAATTGAACAAAACAGATACACAACTATAAAAACAGTACAGCTACATCTATAAACAACATAAAACTGACATAAAACCATAAAAACAAAGCAGTGCCATCCGACAAATGACACAAGCATTATGTATATTATCTATACAGATGTGTTTTGAGTCTCATGCACGTCTGATTGGTCTGGCTTGTTGGTAATTCATGTTTCCCCTCCTAAAACTTAAGACAACACTGTTACTAATGTAGGAATAAATCAAATCACAGTTTAAATATAAAACTGATTAGTCGTTCAGTCCTGCTGCCAGAGACTGATGATCCAGTCGGCACAGTCGTGCACAGTGTTGAACACTACTTGCTCCAGAACAGGCTGCTGACCACTCAGTGCCAGGCTGGCCCACGACAAGAGAGGACCACTCAGTTTTCACCGAGCACAAAAACACAGCCATGTTTGCGACCACACCAGCACGCCATTTGTCCTCTTTCTTTGTTTCTCCATGGAGTTTCTACATGGAGACGCTGCCTCTCCTGCAGTTATTAGCTACTAAAATTCCAGCTAATTTCAGTCTTTCAGTCTCCGTCTTTCTGCCGTTCTCCTTTTTTCCCTCTGCCTCTCTTTTCCTTCGTTCTGTGACTTGAACTAATATAAACTTTTAGAAAGGCTTTGTGAAGCCATCAGTGGGTTTTGTCACTCAACTGTACCGCTTGATGTTTCAGGTCGTTTTTGCTTTGCTTTTCTTTGCGTCTCTCGAGGGATTCGAGCAGCAAAACGTCTTTGGTTTGTCTGGGGATTTTTTTCCTTTCATTCGTCTGTAATTATCCACATCGTGGAGAAAAAGGCGTTCTTACTTACTGTGGTATTGGTTGCTTTCTTTCTAGTTCTATTTTAGGGTGACACACATATTTTAAAGCCACAGCAAGTTTAGTTTCAGTACATAGCCGTGCTGTATATTTGTCAGCTGTATATGCTGTGTGTGTGTGTGTATATATATATATATATATATATATATATATATATATATATATATATATATATATATATATATATATATATATATATAAATAATGACTTGTGATAGATGAGCCCTGCAGCTACCCGGAGACATAGTAGGCAGTGGGGCTGTCTGGGGCTTGGTATTCTCCTATGGGATTTCATATGGAAGTGTTTTGTGAAAGCCATAGTTAGTCTGTGGATATTTTATCGCATACTCAGTAGTTGATGTGCTGGAGAGGTCAGGGGAAGGCTGTGTAACTGAAATTATTATATGGATACCTTCAGCTCTAATGTATAAGCTAATCAAATCAGGAATTTAGTGATAAGAAAAGTTTAATAGAACGTAAATAAGCCTAAGAAGAAAATAACAACACCGAAAGAAATCATAGAAACCATAGAACAAACATAGAAAACCCCCCAGTGAGCAAGACATAGGTGACAGTGGCGAGAAAGAACTCCCTCAGAGCAGGAGGAAGAAACCTTGGGAGGAACCAAGACTCACAAGGGGGGGGACCCATCCTCCTCTGATCAAACTACTCAAACAGTACTGATATAATGACTGTACCACCTTGTACTTCTGTTCAGCTGCTCAGGTGTGCTCATATAATCATAGTATGATATAACTAAGATGAATTATCTATAATAGTATAGATAATTATATATAAGAGTCTATAATAGAGGTTAGGCATCTAGTCTGAGGCTAGTTAGCTGGTATGACCATCAGTCTGGTGGGTGACTTGGGTGGCAGGGGAACCTGGTGGTCAGTCTTCCATCAGTGTTAGTCAGGACAGGTGGGTAGTCATACTTGGAAAAGATAAAGATATAGAATTAGTTCTGTTTGGATGTATGGAGATAGGGAGAACATACAACATTATCAGAGTGTGGATAACGACTCCAGCAGATCTGACTATTACAGCATAACTGAAAGAAGAGAACCAGAGATAACCATCTGGTTTTAGTAAACACTGTTTGGTAGTAGCACTGTTTGGAACACCTCCTTCACACTCCTGAATATGTTGTCGTATAGAGAGAGCAGAGCACTACTGTCTCCTAACATTGATCAGTGATCACCTGCTGTCCCTCTCTAAGGAGACCAGGCTGTACTTAGACAGGCTTTATTATCAAGGGTCATATACTTAACATCAGTGTGTCTGGACTACGGCACATTTGTCATAATGCTCGTATGAGCAGCTCAACTCTCACCTGAGGCCAGCGCCTGTTAGTAGTTTCTCTTAAACTGTGATACGGGAGAATAGCTTTGGCTTAATAGTACCTTGGGGTGCTCCCTCAGATACGCATGCTGTAGAATGTTAAAGGAGCAATTTGGAGGATGATGCAACCTCATATTCATACTCCAAACAGTAGAGGACAACTTACCACCAATGCCTCCACCTCCCTTTCCAGTTCTTAGAGGAGTAGAAGCAGTGTTGAGAGTTGCGCTCTATCGAACCTCATCCCTAAATATATATTTTTTTGCCATTCTGTTGGCAGTTTTGTTAATTTTTTAATGTTTTTAACTCTAAATTGTAGATATTGCTTCTTTAGGCGCTCGAGTGTTAGACATGTGCTGCATATGCTGTCAGTAATACCAATTTTTGTTACTGGTTTTGTGAAGAAGCCGGTTTCAGCATTTCAGCACCTTTCCCAAGATAACGATGTCGCCTCACAGTTGTGTCTAAGCGCTACTTCCACTGTCAACCAAGAAATAAAAAGTCAACAAAATGCCATAGAACAAACCCGCTGTGAGCAGTGGCAGTAAATTAGACACAATTATTACACTAAGAGAGGTGAAGGTGTAACTTAAGGAACTTTAGTATCTTTACTTTTGTTTCTGAAAACCACTTTCAGCCATTTTTAGATGCAGTGTTTTGTTGGCCTTGTAGTTTTAGGATAAATGGCAAACATTTAATATTGCAATACACAATGTTACATGATTTTTTTTTTATTTATAAGTTGGAATTGAAAAAAAAATGCCTATAATGGCATGAAAAGCTGTAAAGACAATGACTTTTACTCTGTTTGTCTGTTTATCATACTGTGTTGTACCAAATCTGGTTAAACTGGACTAATTTAGCTCTCTTTAGAATGAAGCTTGTGGTTGCTCAGTGATCTACACACACTGAACGAATGCTCAATAAGCCTTTATACGCTCAGAAAGTCATCTTGTGCTATATTGTTATATATCCCAGCCTTAAATCCTAGCTTCTACACCGTGGAAGCCAGCCGTTCAGTTCAAAGTTACTGCCACTAACTTTAAATAGTCTTACAGAACAGGCTGAGCCAGGCTGTTATTGTAAATACGAATATGTTCTTAATGACTTGCCTGGTTAAATTAAAGGTTAAATAAAAACAACAAAAATAACCCATTGAAGATGAGTTGTCTTATATGGAGGACAAAAAATGACATAAGTATGAATAAATAAATGTACAAATATCTAATTAAATGCATACATAAATAAATTAATAAATGCACAAATAAATAATTAAATACATACAAACCAAACTAGAGGCAGTCATTCGGTGCATGGCTCTCAAAGCCATTCGCTAATGATCTTAAATCCTTTGCAGTGGTTCTTAAAACACTGCTATAAGTAACACAGCGCTGATCTAAATGAATGAGCGTCAACAACTTAAAGCTTTTCGCTAGCTGTACAGATATCAGTGCTCCAGAGCGCAGCCGCTGAAGGCCAGGGCAGTAGTAGCAGAGCTGGAACGATTGAGCTCGTTAACCAATCCTGCTTTAGAGTGAGGATAGGACCGCCCACCTTATTAACGTACAGATGGAGAAATATATAAATGAATAAATTTGGGAATAAATAAATAAATAAATGTAGAAATACAGAAATAAATGCATAAATAAATACATAATAAAATAAATAAAAGTAAAAATAAGTACAGAAATAAATGTATAAATATGTAAATAAATAAATTGATTTATTTAATTATTTATGTGTGCATTTATTTATTTATTCATTTATATATTTATGTATTTAATTATTTATTTGTACATTTATTTATTTATACTTATGTCATTTATTGTCCTCCATAGTCTTAGCTCTGGCGTTGTCAGAATTCTGCAAACAGTCAATTAGCAACCAGTTAGGTGCTGTTGTTTGCTTTCATGCAAGTCAGCATAGTGTTTGAATGAGCTGTCTGGCTAACGAATGCAGATGTGAAGTGTTTGTTTAAAGCTTGCGTTTAGTTAAACAGGGTTGCTGAGCATTAATTAGAATAGTGGTGTCCTTTCTTGATGCTGGTCCTACGTCTTGGTTTAATCCTGGTCTTATTTTAGAGTCTCGGGACAATAGGGAGATTTTCAGCGCCGTGATAAGTTCCGGGCACCAAATGAATAATATTCTCCCGCTCTCAGTGGTAGGTAGGTGTTGAATAATGCATCGCAGACCGAGCACTTTGTAGCAAAGTGGAGGCAACTGTAGTCCCTCGGTTTCACAGCAGAAAGGCTGACCCCCGGCTGGCCCTGCCCTCGTTTAAATCAAACCTCCTTGCTTTCTGGCAGCCAGAACCACTGTCAAGTCATTGATAAGCTCTAATTGGAGTTGACATTTACAAAAGCAAGCCTTTTATTGATGTCGGCGAAAGAGGGGAGAACAGAGCGGAGAGGAGCTCTAAGGAGCAGGGACCGTACGACCCTGCGACCTGCGCGTCAGTCTTGATGGCATCAGCGAGGCTTTTTACATGAAGCGGTGAGTCTTTTATTTATTTTTTATGCGTGCGTTGCTTACCCGTCAGAAAAGTTGGCGTTCTCGTGAAGCTGTTTGTGGTTCGTTTGTCCTCATAGCCAGACTAAGCGAGCGCTGTCTGTGCATGGAGCCAGAAAGAACCCGGATTCCATGCGCGTCGTCTTCTCCTAGATGATTAAATGATTAGCTTTGGCAGTTTACCTTTTCCGAAAGCGGAGCTTCCCCAGCCTAGACAGCAGAGTGCTGTTTAGAAAGGAGGGCAGTGCGAGCGCTGAGACTCGACTTGGTGAAGTCTACTCGCTTTAAAAGGAGCACTCCCCCACAAACCAGCAAAAACATGTCATTCAGTGTCAGAGCTCCACTCTCTGATGTGGGGGGGGGAGAAGATGATGGCGTCTTAAAATGTCTCTTTCATGCTTCCCTGCCACAGACGCACTGGCATCGGAGTGTATTACATCGCTGAGTGAATAGTAAATGTCATCCGTCCTCATTGGTAATATCTGCACCTCCTTGCCTGCGTAGCTAGGGACCGCTCTATTAGCATTAGTCGTCATGGCGCAGCGAGACTTGAGTCATCATCTCAGTGCAGCGTTAGGCCACTGCATGCATGTTAAGCGTGTTTTTTCTTCCCGCTGCTAGAAAACAGTTGGCCGTGTCTGTGAGTCATCACATTGTCTTTATACACACATTTGGAATCTCAATACAAATACATTACAAATAAAGTATTGCCCAAAAGTCAGAGACCACCCTCTTAATTTCATTTCTTTGCAAGTGGTCGGCACTTCATGGTTCAACATGAGGAAAGAACGGGAAACGTTTAAATTAAATAAATAAATAAATAAATAAATAAATAAAAGTCATTTCAAACTTTTCATTGAGGCCAACGTTCGCCTTTATTACAGCCTCCAGGAGACTCGCTTTCAGGGGTCCGTAGGGGTATTTCTCCACACCTTCAAAGCTCCAGATCTTGGACGTCGCATGCATTTCCTGCTTCTCACAATCCAAGTAATCCCAAATGCACGTTTAGACACATCAGTTTCTGAAACACAGAGCCTGATTTCATGGACTGGTGCACGTTTTATTTTCTGTTTCTGTTCTTTTTTCCGTTCCCTCCGTATCTGCTTCTTGACAGCTTTGCATCTTTTCAGACCTGCAGCCTTGAGTGGATGGAAATGCTTTCACTACTGAAGTAAGGGTGGAGCCTGATTTTCCGCTCTCTCTCCAAGATGAAAGCTTTAAGTGCTGTTTATCAGACGATGGTCTAGCAGGTCTTGCCTGATTGTTACGAGTGCCGTTTTCTCTTTTTTAAACTCTGCTTTTTCACCGCTTATCCTTTGACTCGCCTCTTTCTTACTTACGCAGGTGGGTTGTCTTACCTTTAAACTTCTCAGAAATACCTCCTTCAGCCATTTCAGGTGCGGAAAGGAGGATCTCTAAGCCAAACGTAGTGTGAAAGATGGCTTTGAGAGGCGTTTGTTGGGAGAACTCCTCTGTGACTAAGGAGTAAGGATGGAGTAGTGAAAGTGGCAGTAGGGGGCAGTATCTCCTGCTTTTTGACTCAGGAAATAAACATCTTGTTCTTAATTAAATAAACGAAAAGAAGGTCTCTATCTACATTGCTGCTGTATGTGTGTTATATAATGTAGCCTTGCACAGTTATCTCCTCCATGCTCAGGAGCTGCAGCAGTGGAGTAATGCTGTGTTCAAGTGGCGTCAGAAACTGGGAAACACCTATTTTCAAACTTCTTACTGATAAAGTTGTGTTTACAGCTGGTGAACTCTGGATTCTAGGTGCTATATGAGTTTACAAGATGATGTTTAACACAACCTGCAACCTTTTACATGATGGAATAAGGCTGCAGTCAGTATATATGTATGTGTGTATGTGTATATATCTCATCGCTGTCCAATGAAAAACGAGTATCTCCAAAATTGCAACTTTACAGGAGAGACCAAAAACTTACTTTACTTTCAATGTAGGTCAATGGAACCAAAAATCTTTTGTTTGGTCCATTTATCATGAAATTCAGACACAATGTAAGCGACCACTGGCGTGTTCAAATGATGTAGAAAACTCAAAATTGACAAAAATGGAGATTCACATTTTTCATTGGACAGCGACTATATATATATATATATATATATATATATATATATATATATATATATATATATATATATATATATATATATATATATATATTGGGGCTCTTTATTGGCAAGAACCTGGCTATACAGCGGTCACGATTCAGTATATCGCAATATATTGCGATACTGCAAGCAAAGTGATATACCCCGATTTTTCAAAGCCTACTATTAAAACACACCTCTATATGAACAGGTTTGTCAATGAGAAAAGATCCGGCAAGTTCCGGCAAGATCCGGCACAAATTAAGCACTGACTGTAAGCATTGACAAACCTGTTTATGTAGTGATGTGTTTTAAAAAAAGCAATAGCAATATAGCAATAGCATGCTTACAATAGCATTGCGTCCTTGTGCTGCTTGTTAATGTTGGAGTGGAGCTGAAAATGGATTACAACACTGCCATCTAGTGGTCAGATGTTTAAACACAACACACAATGATTCACTGTCTGCCAGAAATCTGTGTATCGATACTGTGTTTTTGAGAATCGATTCAGTATCACCAAACATGAAATCCCAATATTCAATATTTGAATATTTTCGTACACCCCTATATATATATTTGGGCTGTGTATTGGCAAGAACCTGGTGATACAATAAGTCGTGATACAGCGGTCACGATTCAATATATCACAATATATTGCGATACTGCAAGCAAAGTGATATATTGTGATTTTTCAAATCCTACTATCAAAACGCTCCACTGTATGAACAGGTTTGTCAATACTTACAGCAGCCCTGCGCCCTTGCGCTGCTTGTTAATGTTGGAGTGGAGCTGAAAATGGATTCCAACACTGCCATCTAGTGGTCAGAGGCTTAAACACAACACACAATGATTCACTGTCTGCCAGGAATCTGTGTATCGATACTGTGTTTTTAAGAATTGATACAGTATCACCATCATAATATGTGTATATATATATATATATATATATATATATATATATATATATATATATATATATATATATATATATATATATATATACATGCTTTTGGTTATCAACAAGCAAAGAAAAAGCATGGTTGTATCCTCCAGACCTCCATTCTTTCTTTCCCTGTGTGTGTGGGGCGTATATACAAACACAAGTTTGGTTGTGTTTACTAGTTTCCTGGTGTTTGTGACCTCCTGATGATAAGCACCTGAACACAGCGTGCTAGTGACCTGCTTTTATTTCGGTGTTTAAGGAGGTGGTGAAGACCAAAGTACACCCATTAGCTTTACGATGTGGGCTCAGCAAGCTTTGTTCCTCTTCACTTCTTTCATGAGCTGTGACTATGACTGTGCGGTGCGGAGGCTGAGGAGCTGCTGTCCTCCGTGGCCTGTGACAGGTGAAGTGAATGCTGGAGGTGCCTCCTCCTTCTGTCAGGGCTTCACCAGGCATCGCCGCTGACCCGCACCAGGAAGACGCCTCTCTCCGCTTCGGTCCTGCTAGGAATTCTAATGAAGCGCTGTGAAGCTCATCTCTCCCTCCTCACCCCCAATTCTGCCATCTTAAACCAGTAAGACCCCCAACCCCCCACCATCCCCTTTTCCTCCAGCGCGCTGTCATCCAGGAGGAAGTGCTGTCCTCACTTTCAGCGCATCTTTTTTTTTTGTAAGGATGAGCAATGCTTTCTCTCTCCCTCCTCCTCTCTACCTCTCTCACATACATACGTACACCCTCGCAGGTTCCTCATTAATGTGGGCCTCCCTGTCTGCACGCCCGGTTCGCTGCTCCCCCTGGCCTGCTGCCAGATATCTGCCTGCATCAGACCCATCTGAGCCAAGCACAGCTACTCCTGTTTTCCACTGTACGGCTGCTGCAAACACAAAACTCCACAGGCTTCCATGCTAGTGCTGCTCCCGTGCTCCTGCCGCCCTGTTCTGTGGAGTTTTTCATAATTGCTCCTCTGTAATTGAGGAAAGCTCCTCCCCTGTCTGTACAGTAAAGAATTAAATAGGGTTTCCTCCATCAGTGCCAAAAAGCTCCTCCTTTATAGCAGTGAAAAAGCTCCTTCTCCATCAGTGCGAGAGGGCTCCTTCTCAGGCAGACTGAATAGACCCTTCTTTCATCGGTCTGCACCTCCTCCAGGGTGAAAAAGCTGTTCCATGAATGAGAAGCTTTATCTCCACCAAGGTTAAAAAAACTCTCCTCAATCATTGAGAAAATACCTCCTCTATCAGTGAGGAACGCTCCTCCTCTGTCCTCCATCAGTGAGGAAAGCTTATCCTCCATCAGTAAGGACACCTTCTCCTCCTCAGTGAGGAAATCACATCCTCCATCGGTGAGGAAAGATCCTCCTTCATCAGTAAGGACACCTCCTCCTCCTTCTCAGTGAGGAAATCTCATCCTCCATCAGTAAGGACACCTCCTCCTTCTCAGTGGGGAAATCTCATCCTCCATCAGTGAGGAAAGATCCTCCTCCATTAATAAGGACACCTCCTTCTCCTCAGTGGGGAAATCTCATCCTCCATCAGTGAGGAAAGATCCTCCTCCATTAATAAGGACACCTCCTCCTCCTCAGTGAGGAAATTTAATCCTCCATCAGGGAGGAAAGATCCTCCTCCCACAGTAAGAACACCTTCTCCTCCATCAGTGAGGAAAGCTTATCCTCCATCAGTAAGGACACCTTCTCCTCCTCAGTGAGGAAATCACATCCTCCATCGGTGAGGAAAGATCCTCCTTCATCAGTAAGGACACCTCCTCCTCCTTCTCAGTGAGGAAATCTCATCTTCCATCAGTAAGGACACCTCCTCCTCCTCAATGAGGAAATCTCATCCTTCACCAGTGAGGAAAGAACCTCCTCCATCAATAAGGACACCCCCTCCTCCATCAGTGAGGAAAGGTCTTCCTCCATTAATAAGGACACCTCCTCCTCCTCAGTGAGGAAATTTCATCCTCCATCAGTGAGGAAAGATCCTCCTTCATCAATAAGGACACCTCCTCCTCCTCAATGAGGAAATCTCATCCTTCACCAGTGAGGAAAGATCTTCCTCCATCAATAAGGACACCCCCTCCTCCATCAGTGAGGAAAGATCCTCTTCCATCAGTGAGGACACCTCCTCCTCCTCAGTGGGGAAATCTCATCCTCCATCAGTGAGGACACCTCATCCTCCATTAATAAGGACACCCCCTCCTCCTCAGTGGGGAAATCTCATCCTCCATCAGTGAGGAAAGATCCTCTTCCATCAGTGAGGACACCTCCTCCTCCTCAGTGGGGAAATCTCATCCTCAATCAGTGAGGACACCTCATCCTCCATTAATGTGAGAAAGCTCCTACTTTGACAACAAAAAAGCTCCTCCATTTGTGCTAAAGGTCTCCTCCTCAGGCAGACTATGCTCTTTCATCAGTCAGAAAATGCTCCTCCTCCATCAGAGTGAAAAAACTGTTCCATGAATAAGAAACTTCACCTCCATCAGATTAAAAAAGCCCCTCCTTTAAACTTAAAAAAATAGTCACTAAGGAAAGTGAGGTGAGGTTAGTCAGTGGGGTTAGCTCCATCAGTAAGGGCAGCTCATCAGTGACGAAAGCTCCTCCTCCATCAGTGAGGAAGGCTCCTCCTCCATTAGTAAAGAAGGCTCCTCCTTCAATAGTGAGGAAGGCTCCTGCTCTTTCAGTGAGGAACGCTCCTTGTCTATCAATGAGGAAAGCTTCTATTTCACCAATGAGAAAAGCTCCTCCTCCATCAGTGAGGAAGGATCCTCCTCCATCAGTGAGGAACGCTTCTCCTCCATCAGTGAGGAAGGATCCTCCTCCATCAGTGAGGAACGCTTCTACTCCATCAGTGAGGAAGGATCCTCCTCCATCATTGAGGAAAGCTCCTTCTCTATTAGTGAGTAAGGCTCCTCCTCCGTCAGTGAGGAACGCTCCTCCTCCATCACTTCTCAATCAGTGAGAATAGACTGCCCTTTTTTTTTATTTCAGAGCTCCGGCTCTTTTCTTCTCTCGCGGTGGGATAGTACATGCTGAGTGTGTGATGCGGTTGCGGGGCTGTAATGAAGCATTACCCGAGGCGTGTGGCGTTTTAATTAAAGGCAGTAAAAAGGCTTATTGATCCTTCGCGGCAGAGAGAGACTCCAGGCAGAACCTTGAATTACTGTCATACCACCCCTCTTAATTTGATTTTTAAATTGTGTTTTGAGATTGATCTTGGTGCAGGACTGAGAGAAAGTCTTCTCAGGCAGCAGGATCAGGGTGGATTGTGCTGTGTCAGGATGATGCGTCCTGTCTGGTTGAGTCGGCCCTTAGCGTGGGATTAGCCATTCCCGGTGTTGGCTGGATTAGCCCAGTGGTTCACCGTCCTGATACTGGAGTTTCCTTGCCTTTCAGCAGTGGGTTTTATTCAATAACGGTCGGAAAATCAGAGCGGTGAGTATTTCTATTTGAACTGTGTTAGACTTCAGTTGGAACTTCCTGTCCTGCTGTTCAAGCAGCCTTGTTTAGCTGATATTTATAGGATACAGTCACAAGTGGTGGGAATCACAGCCCAACAATAGGAAACTGCAGTGCTTCTTGCAGTTCTGTGTCTGCTTTTATAGTCACATTGGAATCCGCTGCCTTTGGCATCCACACATTGCACGTTAATGCAATCCTTCCAGTTTTATTAAAAGCAGTTGGTTTTTATTATTTTAGTACCAAAAGTACAGTTGATATTTGCCGTCCTTAAAATATTTAAACTTCAGTACAGGTTTTCCCTACAAACTATTGCGATAATGTGCTGTATCGATTTTTCACTCCACCCCCAACACTCCCCAAGCAAAAGTACGTGAGCCAACCCTGTTAATTCAGAGTTCTGGCACTATTGGCATGTATGCTGATAGCTAGAGAATTAGTGTTATTTGCTTATATTTTCACATTCTTATGAGAGAATTGACGACACATTATTCTGGCTGTATATATATAATGTTTGTTACTATGCCAATAACAGTATATTGTGAAAAGAGCTATGTATAGTTGTACTGTTTAAATAAGGTTACTTGTTTATCTGAACATCCATCCATCCCTCTATCCGTCAATTATCTTCTGCTTTAACCTGCTAGTCACTGTGTCATCAGACGAAGGCGGGGTACACCATGGGAAGTTCAATACATTAGCCAAAGTCATTACTTACCACAGTGTTTTCTCTAGTTAGATGTTGAGTTTTTGAACCAATCAATCAACCAATCAACATTTACTTATATAGTGCTTTTCACAACCAGTGTTGTCTCAAAGCAGCTTTACAGAAAAGCAGAGAGAGGAATCAAGAGAGGTCCATGTGTTTAGGCTGGCAGAGAAGACCACGCATGTCCTCACTGCTGGTTCTGGTAGCCTGTAATAAAAATATTGCCTAGATATGCTTCCAGGGGTGCACCTCTTCAACAGCATCACCCGTTTGTGCCATCGCAGTCCTGCATGTACCGCGCTGACATCTACCCGCCAAGCCTACGGTGTTATGACTCGGTACCTGTAATTTTCAGTATATATCTGCGTTTGATTGGTTAAACGAAGTCCCATAAGATGATGTCTGATGCCGATACACCATGGGAAGGTCGCCAATCCATTGCATGACCAACACACTGAAATTTAGAGTCAGCAATCTACCTAACATGCATGTGTTTGGACTTTGGGAGGAAACCTGAGTACCCGGAGGAAACCCACTCAAGCACGGGGAGAACATATACACTCCACACAAAAGCCCGGACCGGGAATCCAACCCGGGTGGTCTTGCTGTCTTGCTTACACCAACGTACTGCCTCTTTATCTGAACAATGACTGGACATTCTTTGAAAATGATCGCTAGTGCTATTAGTATTGCAGTAGAAAGAAGGAACTTGTGTATTGACAAAC
This sequence comes from Megaleporinus macrocephalus, assembly GCA_021613375.1. Classification (NCBI taxonomy): domain Eukaryota; kingdom Metazoa; phylum Chordata; class Actinopteri; order Characiformes; family Anostomidae; genus Megaleporinus; species Megaleporinus macrocephalus. Next base: position 56,268,416 of record CM038702.1, read on the forward strand.
AGCGGCAGCTTCCAGCATCACAGCATAACAAATACCATGTAGCCAATGCGGGTCCAGCAGACTAGACTTGCTGACTGTTGTTGTACATGTGAGTGTGAAGCTTAAACAAAGCACCACCTAAAGTAAAGGCCCTACACCAGTTGATGATTGGTGATCAGCGAGCCTTGGTTTATTCACATTTCTCCCCTCCTTTCGGATACCTGTTGAAGAAAAACAGCCAGTGGGCTGTGAGTGGCAGCTCCCTGCCAGGAATAGTTTGCCCAGCTATGATGAGGTCATTTTGCGTACGCCTTGACCACCGCTCCCAGCGCCTCCTGATCATGATAAATATGTCACACGCTGTGGCGCTCGTTACGCATAATTGGCAATTGTTCTGCAGCTCACCTTCAGCCAGATGTAGAAGGACGCACGAGGCTGGTCGTGCTGAGGCCCGCCGAGGGCTTCTCTGAGCCCTGGGGAAAGGAGCTGTTTGTGTATGGGCATGGGCAGACACCCTGTCTGACCTTCCTCACACTCTGTGCTATTTCTAGTCACTCCCTTTAATGATTCATGTCACTGGAGGTGATGTTTGTGTCCAGGGAGGATATCTACCCATATTTTCTCAGCTGTATTTCAGTCCGCATGCCCACGATCCATCAGCGGAGATGTTTTATCCTCTTTAAGTTCGCATGCTGCCCTGTTTCAAGGCCATGCTCCCCCTGTAATACACATCCATGCACACACATCTATACCTGCTCAAGCTTTCCTCTTTCTTTCAATCTGCTGGGGCTGTAAAGCTCTTCTCACTGTCACGCTCAATAATGCTTTGCTATCTGTCCTGCTCTGGTTGTAGAAGGAAACTCAGTATAGAGTGTGTGTGTCGTAGTACAGTTTCATTGTTGGACAGTATATATGTGTGTGAGTACATACATATATAGAATTAAAAGTGGTTTTAAAAAGAAAAAGCAGTTGATCATGGTTGCTACTGCAAATTTTCAGGACTGTGCAAAGGAGTTTAGTGCAAGAATGGAAGAGCTGGTTCAACGAAACAGGAGATCCAGGTTCATGAGTACAAGTACTATTTTGTACAAGGTGTTGATACTTTGGAGAAAATAAAGAACTGCAGTGTGTTAAACCAGCACAGTGCAGTAATCTGCACAGCCTGCTAGAGAGATACACCAAACATGCACAGAAATTACATGTGGGTCATGGAGTAGTACTGTTGACAAGCACATTTTTAATTATGATTATTAAGTTTTATTAACCCAGATCAGTTGGCACAGTATAGAAAATGCAAATAAAAAAATGAAAGAAAGAAAACGGTGTGGTGTGTCTCCCATTTCATTACTGATAGTATGAACCCAAGATTCTTAGTGCATTGTCTGGTCTGCTTCATTTGTGAACATACATCCACTCCTCCAACTCAGGCTTACAACACATTGTTCCTGCAAACACGTCTTCAGGTGTGCACCAATACGGAGTCCTCCTTTTCTGTTTTTAAATTCTTCCCACATTCTCCACTGGGGACAGGTCAGGACTGCAGACAGGACCATCCAGCACCCGTACCCTCTTTTTTTCAGTCATGCCATTGGAATGCATGCAGCATGTGGTTTTGCATTGTCTTGTTGAGAAACGCAGGACGTCCCTGGAGAAGAGTCTTCTTGACGGCAGCATATGTTGCTCTAAGGTCTCAATGTACTTTTCTGCATTAATGCTGCATCACAGAAATGTAAATGCCCTTTTCCAAGGGCACTGACCCCACACCAGGACAGAGCCTAGCTTCTGGACTTTGGACTCGATTTCTTCCAAAGAAAGATCTGGAATACTAATTCGTCTGACCACAAAACTCCAAGACCCCACCTGTTGTGGGCATGGTTAACGCAAGGCTTCTGTTTTGGCGCAATAAAGTTTTAAGTGGCATTTGTGAATGTAACTGTGTTGTAGTGCAAGACTCTGGTTTGCCAAAGTAATGCCTTGCCTGTGTGGTTATATATCAGCTATTGGCGAGTGACATTTCTGGATGTAGTGCTTATCATCACTCTGACTGTTCATCTGTAATATAATTCATCTTAGTTATATCATATTATGATTACAAGGTGGTACAGTCATTATATGAGTACTGTTGGAGTAGTTTGATCAGAGAAGGAAGGGCCCCCCCCCCCCCTTGTCCTGGTTCCTCCCAAGGTTTCTTCCTCCAGCCAATGGCTTGCTCAGTGGGGGGTTTTCTATGTTTGTTCTATGATTTCTATGATTTCCTTCTGTGTTGTTATTTTTCTTCTTAGGCTTATTTACACTCGATTGAACTTTTCTTATCACTAAATTCCTGTAAAGCTGCTTTGTGACGACATCAGTTGTTAAAAGTGCTATTCAAATGAACTTGATTTGATGTCGTCTGAGGGGTTCAGTAACTTCACACTGAAAGCCTGTCCTGCTCGTGGACTTGCTTATCAATATTACGCACTGTAGAGGTAGAAATATGTGATTCCCTTCCCCTCTTTCTTTAAGTGACTCTGTTTGTAAACATTTCAATGACTTTCCCACACATTTAATGACAAACTGGAGATCTTTACTCCTCAGAGCCTTTCATGGACACTGCAGTTGTACCAAATCATGATTCCTATCACCCAAGGTGCGAATTATAGAATGACAGTTGAGGAGGGGGTCAAGTTTTTCCTCTGGGTGTAAAGAGAAACCAGTACGGCGCAGGCGCGTGCTTCAGTGGACTGAAGTCTTACAGCCCTCACAGTGTCTTGCTTGCTTACTGTAATGTCTAGAACATACCACACAACAACCTCTGTAGCCAGGGCTCATAAACAGTATATTAAATAATAATAATAATAATAATAATAATAATAATAATAATAATAATAATAATAATAATAATAATAATAATACTAAAAATAGATAAAAGTTAGGGTAAGGGTAAAAGATTACAAATAATAAAAAAATAAGAGTTTAAAATAAATTTAAGATAAAAAAAAACAAGATATTATAAAAATAATAAAATAATAAAATAACAAAAATCTAATTAAATGTAATAAAATAAAATAATAATACAGAACCAATTAAATCAAATAAAATAATAAAAGATTACTAACAAGTAATACAATACATAACAAGTAAATGGTATTACCAACAAGGACTGATATGATCATCTTCAGGTGTGTGTGAAATCGTATTAAAGGATTCTCACATACATGGATTTGTTTTGATATTTAACATTAGAGGTTAGAAGGATATATAAATGTTTTGACCCCCCTGAAATATTGTCCCAATCCCCCCTGTAATCCGCATCCTGCCATCACCTGTCAACATCACCTCGCATCATGATTCAAATGTTTTTTATCTTTTACATTATTATTACATTATATCAATTTTAGCCCCAACGTTTTTGGACTGTGTTGTTGTTGCAGGCGCTGAAATTTAGGAATGGATATATATTAACAAAAGACATGAAGTTGACCAGACAGAACATGAAATGTCCCTCATACAGTCTGCAATGAAATAAGTCACACTGTATGTGTGAAACACTGTTATTTCATTCGTTAACCGTACTCCAGCCAACAAGCTATGAAATTAGGGGCTTACATTCAGTATTAGAGTCAGACGTCAGGATCCGTAGCTCTTTCAGAAGTGCACAAAATAATGGCGTAGACAGACCTGCTAATTTCTGGTGAACAATCCGTCGACGGTGTAATGGAACACATAATGGCAGGTGGAATTGAGGCGCGGGTGTAAGGAGAGGGTGTACTAGTGAAAGATGTCATTTCTCCAGCTGTCAGAGAAAGAGTGTTGGCACAAGGGACCCCTCTCAGTCACCCCGCTGTCTCACATATTTGAGCTTTTAAAGCATACTTTTACTTCCCTCTCCCCGCCTGACATCACTGAGCTGTTTCTGCACTGCGCTTCTCATATTACCAGGTGAGCTCGCATCAGCGCCAGGTCCCTTCACCACGTCGAGGAGGCTTAGTGCCAGTTCCAGATATTTGCAAACGTCAGGCCCGCGTGGGTCTCCGTCCACTCAGGCCTCGCTAAATGAGCAATTTTTATATTCACTGTTACTTTTTAATTTTCGTTTAATGTATATTAGCTACTTTTTTCTCAGTTGTTTTAATTTATAATTATTACATTTTTATTTTCTTTGTCATGTCACTGCTTGTTCATGTAAATGCTCGGCTACACTGAAAATGCGGGTTGCCCTCAATGTACGTCCAAGCTACAGTAAAGGTTTGATTGATTGATTAATAGTAATATAGTAATTAGAGATGGACCGATCAGCGTTTACCGATAGAGGGGGGGGTTATACACGGCGGGGCTGCGTGTAGTTGTTAGTGCTAAGTCATGAAACTTGGTCTAAACTGGTTTATTACCATTTTTAACGAGCTCATATGAAACAGCACAATAGTTTTAACTAAATTAACAGTAAATAAACAAAGTAAATCAAACAAATATCTCCAAAACTGCAATCATTCAATTTAGACCCTTAATTAAAAATAAACTAATTTAAATAAATGCAATAAAAACTGCAGTCCTTAAACGCAGGCTCTGTTATTTTAAACAAAAAACTGTAATCATTTAATGTAGATCTTGAATTTTTACTGCTGTTCTGTTTGTACCGGTCAGATCTGGTCTGTATGGTGTTCTGGGTTGTTTGTTTTGTACTAGCTGTGCGTGCTAGCTCTGCTGTTTGCTGGTACTCACTGTATTCAGCTGTGTGCAGTGCTGTATCAGGTTAGTAGAGTTAAATGTCTTTGTCTTGGTTCCCAGACGAGACGCTGATTTTACTCATTTAAAAACGTCCTGGATGAGTCAGAGTCATATACGGTAAACACTGCCAGACGGACGACATGCTTTCTATCAGCACATGCTTTTCTCGCGAGGCTGTTGCTTTAGTCAGTCTGTGGAAAATGAAAGGGTGTGTATTTCCACCTAGTGGTTCAGATAGGAATTGCAGGGAGCTGGCCGGAGGGCTCCTCTTCCTGGATGAAACACTAGCGATGAATACAGAAATTAGGCTCATTTGTTTAAAGCCATCGATCAGCTCTCGGGATCGGCTAAATTGGAGAAATATTGTCCGATCACATATTTTGATTCAAATGCAGCCGATACCGATACATAGCTGATCGATCCTTCCATCTCTAATAGTAATTATTGGTCACGTGGCCTGCGTCTTCACTAAGGTGCACAAGCTGCACAGGCCGAGGCTCTTCGTGTGAGTAACTGCTGTCTAGCTTTCTTCCATACACTTTACTACCTTCAGTAAATCTCTCACATGAAGATGAAGGAGTTTGTGTGTGTTTGCTGTTTACGCTCAGCGCTTCTGTTTAATAATATAATGCTAATTACGTCTCCTGCAGCCAGGCGGCCAGGGTGTGACGCGTGCGTGTGCGAGCGAAAGTGGCGAGTGCCTCTGATGCTTCCTGTTGGCTTTGTGATGTGTAGTAGAGATTGATGTCAGTCGTTGTGCCATTGTCTGAGGAAAATGGGGCCCAGACACAGCGCAGAGTTATTAAACGAGTGTCTGTCAGTCCATATTCTTCACTCGATAGGCACACCCACTGCGACCAACAGAAGACGACTGCTGTTTGGTGGAACGTGAGAACACTGGGAGACAGAAGAAGAAGAAAAAAAATCTCGCCTCCCCTCCCTCCGTCTCTTCCTGTCTCTCACCAGCTGCACGTATGTACACAGCGTGCCATAAAAATACAATCATTTGCCCACAAATCTGCCTGTGAGTAGTGATTTATACTGGCCTTTATTTGGAGCGTTGCACACACAGGCTTATTGAGTATATCACTCCCTACGAGTGGGCGGCACGGGTTCGGCGTGACAGCTTTTCATATTTCACAGGAGTAGATGCACCTATTTGCTATTCAGTGCAGTACATCTTCTATAAGTGGTGCCTTGACATAAATTGTCATAAAGGTGGTGATGCTGCCCGATTTTGTCGTAGCGTCGCAGGCTTTCTGCTCGTCTCATTTTAATCATGAGCGCATTCTTGAATTTCAGACTCGCTGTCACTGCTAGAGCGCCGGCTCACTAACCGTGCGTTCCCCTTATTCTCTGTCAAATGTTAGTATAAAGAAAAATGAAATATATAAAGCGCGCTCGTCGTCAGCGTTAATAGACGTGAGAGCACACAGGGCAGCAGCGCGCCGCTGAAGAGAGCACGCCGGCCATTGTGTGGAGGCTCGGCCGCAGACTTTGTGAAATTGTGGACGTCGCCTCCGTCCCGTTTTAAAGGCCGTGCTGTGATTTGACCTTCATTTAGTCCCGAGAGGCGTGTTTGTGGCACAAAAGGCTGAGTGTGTGGGTACACATATACGTAGAGTGGTCAAGTACCACTCAAATACTTGTTGTCGTGTACCGCACGCCCTCTTGTCGCGCCTCAGTGATACTGCTAATGAGAAATAGGCTAAAAAGGTGGTGCTCATTGGTCGTGTTTGCGGTTCTCTATGAAAGTGGTGACGAAACAGTGGCTAAATCCACAGATCAGACAGAAGGTCTATAACAGGGGTGTTTATTTAGAGGTCAGTAAGGTCCAGTTAGAGGAGATCTCCTCAGGACGAGGTCCAGACAGTTATCATTTTTAACTTGTGTTATGATTCAGTGTTTACTGAAGTAGTCTAGTATCAGTATCTTATACCATCAGCTACTGAAACACCAACACATCACACATACAGTTCAGTATATTTCAGTATATTTACTGTCTAAATGCTGAACTAACTGTTTATAAATCTCTAAATAAATGTTTTTTCCTCACTTCAATAAAAACAAAGGCTACATTTAAAAAAAAGAACAGAATGCTTTTGCTCCAAAACTAGATGAGCAGGTCCATTCCATAACCATTCCTGTTAAACACTCAGTGTTCACTGTTCACTTTTCTTTTTTTAGATGTTGTTATTCTCTCTGACTCGCTTTAGGCTCCAGCTGCTGCTTCTCACTTCATACCTCGCCTGTGTGCGTGCACCACACTCCCCAATGTGCACAGACCTGATTGGCTTAGGAGCCTTTGGTGATCTTACAGCGCATGTGATTGGTCTCCAAGTTCTCTGTGCTGTAAAGCCCGTATACCGTAAAGACAAGAAAAGCTTAAAACAAACACAGTCAGAATGAAATCATCCTCAATAGATTATCAGTTTGGGTCCGCATTGGACAACATCTGGGTCCGGATCCAGACCGTGGTTCCTTCTATTAGTGACCTTTGGCCTATAAACTTGTCTCTCGGTTTAGTTCTTGGGGCACTTTCACAGTTTTGCTCTGCCCCACATCAAAAACTTTGAATTTCTTGTGGATCCCAAACATTACAAACCTATTTAACACGTAAGCCAATACTTACTGACAGTAGCCTAATAAACTATACTCTCAGTAGCCGAGGGTCCTTCCTTCCAGCTGCCTGTCTGCTGGGTTCAGCCGTGCTGCACTGACACATGCATTATCCAGTAGGAGCTAAATTCTGCCCTACCCGGTGCCTTGTTGATTACTGTGTTCTCAAGCTCTGGGCGTCACTCATTTAGCTGCAGGGTAATATTTCCCAGCAGACGGCAGTCAGTCAGCCAACAGCTCGCGGGGTCTCAGTAAGAAAGCAGTCATGCACAGGGGAGAGAGGAAATCTCAGACTTGTCAGTCATGCAGTTAGCAGTTTGTTTTCCCCAGCTGAGCATCTGCACCGCGCTCCAGCCCGTCTCCTTTCCCCGGCCACAAGGTGAGTCATGCTTTGCTCCTGTTTGAACGTTAACTCGGTGATCCATTAGTACGGCTGATCCCTTCATTTCAGTCTGTGTGCAGAAACGTCACATGTATTTGTCCTCCGGTCCAGCCGGCTGAGAGGCCAGAGAGTCTGGGATGACAGGCGGCCTTGCCTTGTGACTCGGCCATACTTAACGATAAGTGATGTGGCCGGGGTACGTCTGAGCGCCACTCACTGTCGGCCACTTGACCGGTCGCAATGTCAAATGCGCCGTCGTTGGCAGGCCCGCACTCAACTGCAGCCTGTCATTCAGCGGGCCAAGCCTTTGTACTATGGCTTTCACCCCTCACGCCTCCCTACGTGCGAATATCTGCCGAGTCCTCTGGGTCAGGTCATTAGTAGACGCTAATGAGCGTTTGCCACTGCCCTCTCTGCCACTGGAATCGGCTATGTGTCCAGTGGGAGGTGGCCAAGCGCTGCAGCTATGCCTGAGATTGACGGAGAGATAGCGGACAGATTCAAGGGGGACTGACTCGAGCGAAATCTAATCTCCGCATCTGCCGTAATCAGGCTGTAAAGCTTGTTTCATCCACCAGGCAAACGTCTAGAGTGAGACCAGCTTATCTGCTGCCTGCTTTGTTCATTTGCTCTTAATGCTGCTTGGGGGTCAGGCGGCTGCACAGGCCAAGAGGCATCTTCTTTGCTTAATGCATCTCAAATTTCTCTTTAAACCTAGGGAGTTAGTGGCCTGTGCGCCACGTTCCCCATATTGGTGGTTCTTGTGACCCAGGATTAGCCTTTTGAATGCATCTACTCCACCTTTTTGTTGTCAATAATCAACGATCTGAAGGTGGTAAGCTTGATCTAGTCAATACATCTTCATCTTCAATCAGCTTCTTTACTCTCAGCCTCAGCAACATCAGTAACCAGTACAACCATGCTCTTGTGCATTCCTGAACCAGACGCCAGACGGAGTTTTTTGTCACATCAGTGTTTTCAAATATGTTTTTGAAAATGTTTTTGAAACAGTTTCAAGTATTTTAGTCTCTCCCCAGGGAGATAGGTGTCTCGTTCCGGATGGCTGGAAATGCCTGCCTGATGCCGTGCAGAAATGGCCGATGGGTCAACTTTCTCATGAGGACTTTGATTTTGCAGGGCAAAGAATAATGAGCATGATGTCCACAGTTTCCAAAAGAGTAATCAGGAAAAACACAGGCCTGGCTGCTGCATTTCTGCCAGCGGGTTCTGTGAAAGGCCAATGTAACCTTGCTGGTCTGGTGCTGGTGACAGGGGGGGGCAGCGCTCCAAGCTCAATTCATGTGGAATTCTTGAACACAGATAAGCCAGAGGTTTCTGAGATGCTGACATTTGCCTAATACAGCCTACCTTCCTCTACAATTGTCTACCTTTTGATAAGATCCTGGCGTTCAGCCCAGCTTGAGGACACTAGTCAACAGTTCAGCAGAGCACTGATCTCAGACACCTCGCTTCACTGTGCCTGGCCTTTCAGCGTAGCCTTGCCTAACAGTCCCATTCACGCCTCTTCGTGAAGCTATGTTTCTAAGGCTTCTGAAAGGAACAATCATCTGAGTAGGCCCACCTTTGGTTTAGAAGTTGATATTAATCACAGGTGGAGTAGATGGAAAGTGTCAAGATGGATCAGATACCTGTGTGTGTGTGTATATATATATGTTTCTTTTTATCTAGAAGAGTATGTTGAATTTGGATGTTCTGCATTTAACTATTAACAGCAAAATCAAAGTTAAGTCTAAGCTGTGTCAGGTGTAAGTCGGTGGCACCAGTTCTATATTTCAAGGCCAGCAAAATCAGGTAGCATGTTCTAGCCGTACTTTAGTTTTTATGATATTACTCATTTTAAAGTATTTTATCTTCCTGTACTGTCATCATATCGCATGGGTCTGTGCGGAGGCCAGTTTCTATTTAGGCTTTCCCGTCTCACTAAAACTCGGCCAGAGGCTTTGCACCTGGACCTGCCGTCTGCTATGGTAAGCAGTTAAAGTAATCAACAGTTTAGAGCAGTGGTTCCCGACCCTGGTCCTGGAGGACCCTCTTTGCCCTGGACATTTTAGAGTTTGCCCAACACACCTGATCCAATTTATCACCTAATTAGGAAGCACTTCCCCAGTTAAAGAGGGTGTGTTCTGGCAAGGAAACACAAAAACGGGCAGGGTCCTCCAGGATTCTACTGGTCTGGAAGATGCCTGTGGGTACTAGGTCTCCTGATCATTTACAAATCAAGCCGAAAAAGAAATTAATTGATGAATTAACAGCTGATGGACACATGGCAAGACCAGATGGTAAGGTAGCAGTGAACATGACTCAAGCTTTGCTGTCGTACAAGGATGCTGGGACACTTATGAGCTGTACTGGTGAACTCTTAGTAAGCACTGTAATCATGTGATTAATATCCGACACCATGTATGCCATCAAGAAATGAAAGAGCAACACCTGCTCCCTCGCTCTGCCTAGAGTCTACAAGTTTGGCTTCAGCTGAGTCCTCCCATCCGCACAGGACACATGCACGCGGTGTAGCAATTAGTTTCTTTGCCGTTGGTTTTTCTGTGTTATTTACTTCAGATGTCTTCTGAGAATGCCTTTCATTCCTTGCATGCTTAGTTTGGGCGCAACGCGTTTCCGAAAACAAGAATCTCTCGCAATCGCACACCAGCGGCACAGCTCAATCAACTCAAGGACTCTCTCCTATTTGCATGTACGAGCGCGGCTCGCTTTTGGTAATGTTTTCATTCGTCTCCGGCAAAACAGTTGCCATAGGCTAATGGTGCAGGGAAGTCCCATTTGCCTCGAGACACGCCGCTTCCATCACCGCGGCCTTCGTGCTCACGTTAAATGGGATCCAGCTGACGGATCCACTTTCATCCCGCATGTTCTCAGCATGTGAGAATCTCCCGGTGAACAAGAGGTAATAAAGCATGACCACCCACTCTGCTCGCGGCCCGGGAGAGCCACTGCTCCTCTAACGCAGCAGGTCCTTACAGCCTCAGTCACGCTGTGCCTGAACACAGGGCACATTTTCAGGTAGTCTCCGGAGTCACGCAGGGCGCTGTGTTTTGGCTGGAATTGCGTCTTTTCCATCTCCTTGCCCTCCTTTGACTTTGACACAGCGGGGAGTGGGGGGAGTGCTCTGAGGTCAACATTCCTTCTGTGCTGAGTAGATTAGTAACATCCAGCACCAGGAGCTTGAGGTCCGAGAGTCATAGAGCTACCCGAAACTTCCAGTATGCTCCATCTACATCATTGCACGATCACAGGGGTGCACTGAAGCTGAGCCCTCGCACGTTTCTCCTGGCCGTCAGCATCACCTCTGCAGCCTGCGTGCTAGTCCGACTGCTTTGTTTGCGAAGACGTCTGCAGTGAGTCGTCGTGTGATGGGAAACAAAACCCTGTGGACTTCACAGCCATTGTTTAGAATCCTTTGAAACTAGAAGTCAATGTTTTTCTATTTTTCTATATTTATTTTTCCTCCAACAGTCAGTCTGAAAGATGCCGCCTGGAAGCGAACGCACTTCTTTCCGAGGGCCATTATAAATAAAATGAGCGCTGAATGGAATATCTAATTAAGATTTCTTTCTTTAGCCCCTGTCACGGAGCCTACGAAAACTGTTATCAAACAGGTTGCGCAGCCATTACCTCCACTGGTGAGAAGATAGTATTAATTAGGGGTTTCAGATGAGCGTAGTCATTTCTTCTGCTAGAACTGAACATGATATAGGACGGGGCTGCTTCCGCGCTCCTCTCTGCTCTGACAAGTGGGACAAAAAATAAAACGGCGTTAAAGAAACTCGAGCTTGTGTTGCACAAAGCGCGTCAGCCAATCCCAGAGCGGCAGGCCATGCCTAGTCTTTATTTTTTATTTTTTTTTATCCCTCCTGCGCAAAAACAAGTTGCTCCCCATAGTAAACGTTAAGCCGAGCTTGTCTCGCAGCGCTGAACGTGGACGACCGGCCTGTCTGATTGTGTCGTTTGACTGACACGGCAACAGGAGTCGGATTTCTCTTGTCTGCATTGAGGGACGGAGTGCGTAGCTTCCTGTCTCGCATGCAGTTTTCTGACAGAGGGAGGCCTCTTAAATTTCAAGCGCACTGTAGCTCCTTCCTTCAATCTCTCCTACGGGTGGCATCTCGAGGAAGTTGAAACTGGTGTGCCCTCTAGTACTCTTTCTTTCTTTCTTTCTTTCTCTCTCACACGTTCCTTCCATTATTTTCTATCCGGTGATGTCACCATCCCTGGGACTGATGAGAGGTTCCTTAGAAACAACCGAGGGCTGGCTTCATTTGACTTGTTTTTAAGATCCTGATCAATTTGGATATGACAACAGACACTGCATATGTGGCCTTGATCGTATGTGTGCAGATCTTTCATCCAAATGTCCGAGCCAGTGCAGCCAGCCTCCATCTTTGGACGGTAAACTAATAGTGGTAATAACTAGAGATGGAAGGAACGACTGGCTGTGTATCGGTATCGGGCAATTTTTAATCCAAATATGTGATCTGCGATCGGCCAATATTTCTCCAATTTAGCCGATCCCGAGAGCCGATCGATGGCGTTCAACAAATGAGCCTAATTTGTGTATTTCCAGTTAGTGTTTCATCCAGGAAGAGGAGACCTCCTTGAAACCCCCTCTGGCCAGCTCCCTGCAATTCTTATCTGAACCGCTAGGTGGAAATACATACCGTTTCGACTGACTAAAGCAGCGGAGTCGTGAGGAAAGCATGTCGTCCGTCTGGCGGTGTTTACCGTATGTGACGCAGACTCATCCAGGATGTTTTTGAGTTAGTCAAATCAGCGTGTCTTGTGGGAGAACCAAAGACATTTAACACTATTAATCTGATACTACACTGCACACAGCTGAATACAGTGAGTATCAACAAACAGCAGAGCTAGCACTCACAGCTAGCACAAAACAAATAACCCAGAACACCATGCAGACCAGATCTGACCAGTACGAACAGTACAAACAAACAGACATAACAAAAGAATGTTTAAAGCACAATAGGTTTAAACATTCTCTTGTACCACTGTCAATTAAGATCCTAAATAATAATGATATCTGACTGTATTATGGTGGTATAGGGGCTGTGGGGTTGTGTAAAGGTATAAAAATGTAATGCACTTTAAATCTTCACTGTATTGTTATAATATGGTTATTGGGTCACATGATATTTTGTTATGTCTGTTTGTCTTCTGCTGTAGTGCAGCACGCCCTCATTCCAAGCAAAATCTCTCCTCTGGGAGACAAATAAAGGAACTGCATTTAATGACTGCAGTTTTTTTATTGCATGTATTTAATTAGCTTTTTTTTTCATTTTAAATTAAGGGTCTAAATGTAATGATTGCAGTATTTGGAGATATTTGTTTGATTTACTTTGTTTATTTACTGATAATTTAGTTACAAATATTATGCTGTTTCATATGAGCTCGTAAAAAATGGTAATAAACCAGTTTAGACCATGTTTCATGACTTGCTTGCGCTAATAACTACATGTAGCCCTGCCGTGGCATATAGCCCCGCCCTTTATCTGTATCGTCTATGGGCTAATCATGGTGAAAGGTGATCGGCGATCGGAATCGGCCTCAAAAAGCTGAACAGTCCATCTCTACTAATAACAAAGATGTGCTAGATGTGTCTCAGTTGGATACATGGGATTACGAGGCAGGGGCTGGAGAGGACTATGAAAGCTCTGCTTTGCCCATTGATGCTTTCTAAAATGTGCCATGACACACTTGTGCGACACAAGCATCAGCCGCGTTCCAAGCATTGCAGGTAGGGATGCTACAGCGACGGCCAAGCTCTACTGAACCACCAGTGTTTCCTTTATCGGGTCAACTGTCATGGCAGGTCAGCAGACTGATGAGTTTTCAGGCCTGGTTTGCTTGAACAAACAGTTCTGACAGTTCTCTACTCCACACGTTTTCAGTTCTGAACTGATTACCGTACACAACTGCCAGTACGGACACGGATTCCAGTTCAGGAGCTCTTTGAACTGTGATATTGTCATCATTATTGTTGGTATTGTGTTAAAGGTTACAGCATGAGGCTGAACTAGACCACACAGCACTGCTTATTAGAAGAGCCTAGAATATACACCAATGCAGTACAAGGAAGTTTATTTATGTTCTGGATGGCCAATTATACCTGGGCGCTCAAGCAGGCTGGGAAATCTGACATTTTCCACCTAATAATAATCAAACAAATACGTTGAGCACCTTCTTTGTAATGCTTTAAGCCCTTGGGTTGCCTGCTGGAAGTTTAGCGTGTTCCTGGAAAGCATAAGCGATGGCTGGTTGTGTCTTCCTGTTCGTTAACCAGTATGAATTCTTGGTATTCTTCTTCATGAGGTGCTTAAATACATAGGTTGTGTTGTACAACACAAGTTCTCGCTTAGCATACATTATAAAGGTCTTGTATGCTGTGACTACAGTCTGACCAGTTTGGTCAGACCAGCGGCTGCTGTTATTTGCTCACCCAGTTACAGTCTGAAGTTCTCACAGGTTCATAGTAAGAAGTGGAATGGAATCTTGATCAGTGACGTTTCTCGTATGGATATGGATCGGAAAGTGGGTGGGCTCTGTGTATCCAATATCCAAAGTGTGAATAGTCTCGCTATCAGACCTGATACCGATATAGGGTTCGTTTGAACCCCTCTTTTTACTGTTGACATGTCCAGCTGTTGTGGCTGTTGGAATAACAGTACCTCCCCCTCTGAGAATACACATGGAAAGGTCAACCGGGCTGTAACGCGTTACCGTTTGCTCCTGAGTGCTCTCGTTGTTTCTGGCCTAAAGCGGAACGAGACCACCCCACCTTTCAACCACAGTACGTTGAAATTGAGTGACTTTTCTGCGCTGTGATTGCGATAAAGGGCCCTTGAGCTAGCCTTTCAAAAGAGACGCCAACAGCATAATTTAAATACGCGGTGCCAATAACGAACAGACCCCGCTCGCTGATTGACAGGCTTTCAGTGGGACCTGCTGTAGTAACACAGATGAATCTAGCGATGTGTTCCACGTATTGCTGTGTTAATCCTTCATGCACTAAGGAAATGAAACCTACTTGGCTGACACTAATGTAGTCTATGCCCTCTAGGTGTGAGCGAGTGCGGTTGCCAACAGAATCGGTTACAAACGTCCTGAATTCATTGATGTTTCAATGGGTTTATTTCACTTTCCAGAGGAATTAATTGAACCATGTTAATCTAAGCCTCAATAGCCTTCTTAAGGATCTCTTTTAAGCTAATATCTGGCCTAGCGGTGCCGGAGAAGAAAAATAAAAAAGCATTTATTTATTTGTGCTGTGCGGTATGTTTTCTCCGAGCTTCTTTTGAAGTCGTGACACCAGAGAACTGACAGCGGCGGCAGCAGCAGCAGTGTGAACAGGCTATACTTCACAGCCTTATGTTCGTGCCTTTTCACACTGCCATAAATGCTATTCACTGGAGAAATCTTGAGGTTTTTTTTTTTCTTTTTCCCATTTAGGCACTTTGTTTCAAAGAGCTCAGTCCTCTCCTCAGCAATAATTAAAGTCTGTTAATTAAGTTGTTCTGATTAATTAAACTTAATGGGGGGAAGACTGCAGAAAGATGAGGCCCTCCAGCAGGCAAGCAAACAGCAATCCAGTCTATCAGTAAACTCTTAGCTCGTCACACACCCCACTCATTTGTTCATTAATGAAGCGTTAACGTTGTCGCCTGACTCTTAAACTCTTAAATGATGGTCCCTCACTGTCCCTCCCCCTGCCACCCTCTCTTCTCGCGCCGTTCTTCATGCATGGCGTGGCTAATCTTCTATTAATAAATATGAGCAACCGCTCTCTATTCATCGCTGCTACCTGTGAAAGGTGTTTGGTTGCGACTCAGGGAGGAAACAGGAGAGGCACCTGGAATCCCTAATTGCCGCTGTAAAAGCCTGGGCCGTCACTGTGGCCGATAGTGAAGTAAATGGACTCTGCTGTAAAAGACTCCTGCAGCAAGAAGCAGTATCTGTTGGAGGAATAGGCCGAGACAGATGCCTTGTTTTCCGTTCTTCAGCCAGTTAGTCTCCAGCATACAGTACGTGTGCTCCCACCACGTACTGCCTGTTATTGAGCACGGTAGCAGGGTGCAGGGTATGTCCGTGTCGGACAGGATTTAAAAGCCTCGCACTCCATCAATCAGCCGCTTCCTGTCTGTTCGAACTCGCCTCTTTATCTCTCTAAAGCTGCGCCATTAATATATGAGGGACAGGGGCCCTCTGCACAAGCTCGTCTCAGACAGCAGCTGTAATACAGACCCCGGTGCCCTGCGGGAGCCTTTGGGAGCGAGGGGTACCCTAGCGAGGCCGAATGATAGCAGCCTTCCTCCCCCTCGCACGGATTCAGCTCGGAGGGAAGGCCTGGAGTAGGACGCGGCGGGGGCGCTAGTGCTGCTCGAAGAGCCCAGGAGGGCCTGAGTGAGTCTACACAGTGAGACAGCTTCGGAATCGTGACCGAGTAAGAGAAAGGTTACACGGCCCCTTCTCCTGCTGATTGTATTGTGGTAAAGCTCCCTGAACAGTGCCCACCACTGTATTTGGATGTTTTCACTGAGGGTGCACCAGTATAGAAATTCTGTCCCTTCACAGTAAACCAGTAATAACAATGACGGTACCACTGGGACCAGTAACCCACAGTATAATGCTTTTACATGTTTAAATGTCTCCTGCTGACTTGCTGAGTGCAACATATCGAAGTTCTGAAGACTTCAGGCAGACATACATTTCATAGATAGATAGATGGAGACATGGCAAGAACCTCGTAATGCAAGCAGTATCTTGATACAGCAGTTACAATTCAGTATATTGCGATATTGCAAGCTGTGATATATTGCGATTTTTCAAATCCTACTATTAAAATACACCACTATATGAACAGGTTTGTCAATGCCTACAATAGCATTGCGCCCTTGTGCTGCTTGTTAATGTTGGAGTGGAGCTGAAAATGTATTCCAACACTGTCATCTAGTGGTCAGAGGTTTAAACACAACACACAATGATTCACTGTCTACTGTCTGTGTATTAGTACTGTGTTTTTGAGAATCGATACAGTATCACTAAACATAATATCCCAATAGATAGATAAATAGATAGGTAGGTGGATGGATGGATGGATGGATAGGTAGGTAGGTAGGTACTTCATTGATCCCAGAGGGAAATTCAAGGCATCTAGTAGCTATTCCACAAGTGCATACGGTAAGACAACACAGGACAATTACAAAAACAAATAAAGATAGAATAGAAAATAAATAGAAAAAACAAAATAGAAAAAGTCTCACAGTGTGTATGTGAGAGGTAATGTTGGATGTTTTGTCCGAATGCCATGATCATGAACTTGTGGGCCAATAACACCAAGCTTAGATCCATGCTAATCAATACTAATCATATTGGCAGATAATAACTAGGGAGGTATCAGTATGTAAGCTGTGGGCCAATATTCAGTATTTTTCATATTCATATTCTTGTCTGCCAATGCTGATGCTTGATTGCTCAAATGTAGTGCAACCTTAGCTTCAGTAGGAGTACAATGCAGATATTTTAGGTTTATGTCGTTATGTCAGCTGTGGGCTGATGCAGATATATCTGAAAATATGTTTATAGTCATGTGTATTACTGCAGTTATGTACACATTTATAAAATACCGTGCAACTTTGATTACAGTAAAAGATATTTCAGTGTAGTAGCCCAGCAGCACCTAAACAGTCTGCTGTGCTGAACTACAATAAATACTGTTATCTGTAATCAGTAAATATGTTTCTGATATCGTTGTGTGTTCTTTATAATAGCTGTTCACTTACATTTTTTTGCCTTTTAAACAAATTCACATGTTATGAAGTGCTGTCGGTGTATGATAAAACTTAGCTGGTTCATGTAGCCATAATACAGCTTTTTATATCCATTTATCAACACGACTTGATAATTATTGTAAGTGTTTCAGGGAAGAGAAAGTTGTTTCATTGTATTTTCTTTTTTGACTGACTTTTATATTATACAGCTGTTTATATGACCAAATATAGATGCATAAAAAATATGTATTATATTTATTATAATGTCTGATCAGTTGGAACAGAGGCAACAACAACCAGAAGTGCTACACAAAAAACATCAAAGACTATAAATCCAGTGTTGGTTATTCAGTGTTTGGCATACTGTGCACTAAATCCAGTGTGCCATATAATAGCTTTTATTCATAAGTACTGACAATTAGTATGTGATATGTTCCGAAAAGCATAAAGCATCAATAATGATATATATTGTCATATTGCCCAGACCTAGAAGAGCATAAGGGCAAAACTATACAGCTGTCAACAACAGTACTCTGTGTATAATGAGAAATATATGCTTGCTGAAGGCACCTGTTACACACTGCTGTACAACAGTGCACCCTGTCCATGCAACAGTGAAAACTGTTGCTCACCACTAACATTTTCACTCTGCAGTACCTGAACATAACTAAGTCAAGTCAAGTTTATTATATAGCTTTTACAACGATGTTGTTTTAGAGTTTTGAAAACAGACAGTTACAACATATATCCTCCAGTGAGCAAACAAGAGGCAACAGTGGAAAGATAAAAACTCCCTCAACTGGAGGAAGAAACCTTGGGAGGAACCAGACTCACAATCCTCCTCTGGTCAAACAGTATTTACAGTTTAATAAACTACATACCAAAGAAAAGAGTCTCTGTTTGAAATCTGGATAGCAAAGATTTAGAAGCTGCACAGGTAGAGGCAGTCTCTGACTGAGGCAGTCTCTGACTGAGGCCGTCTCTGACTGAGGCAGTCTATGACTGAGGCCGTCTCTGACTGAGGCCGTCTATGACTGAGGCTTTATGTAAAGTGGGCGTGAGCTGAAACAGTCCCATCCTATCTCAATGCTGGTGCATCTGGATGGTACAGTGATGTAACTGAGGGTGTAGCAGTTCACACAGATGGACAGGTGAGCTGGCTGGTGATGGTGGGGTGGAGGCCCTGTTGATCAGTCCTTCAACAGCGTTCAACAGACAGGAGGACAGTCATTACCTCAGGAAGAGTAAAGAGAGAAAGTTAGTTCAGCTCAGGAGTAAGACTGTAGAGAATATGAATTTTCAGAATTTTAGAGTGTGGCTGGCGACTCTAACTGAAAGGAGAGAACCAGAAGGTAACATGGACATGAGAACACCCTGAGACACTGGGATCCCCCCACTCCACCGTCAACAAACCTGTGTGATCGTGTGCATTAAGCATGCATTAATATACACAACAGATTCAATCGGTTTTAATTACTGGTTTTAATTCCGACATGTTTAAATGTTCCTGTTTCTCTGTGAATGTTATGTAAGCCGCCAGCATATCACACACCTGTACGTCTTTGTCACCCTGAGACCACTTAAACTCCCTAGCACATGCCACAGCTCTCCTTCCTGCCGAGATAAGCCTCTGGGAGGATAACTCGCTGTGTTTTGTGCAAAAAAAAAAAAAAAAAGAATTAAAATAGAAGTGTTTCAATTAACAAATTTTTAAGAGCCTGATAAAGATGAAACAACGTGTGTCTCTTCTTTGAGGCTCTCATGAAGACATTTCTTGTCAGCGGGGAAAGAAAAAAAGGAAGTTGTTTCCATTTTAATCATGACATGAATTCAAGATCAAACACGGAGGCAGTTAACTAAATGCCACGGCATTAATTCAATAACACAGGCTGGCATCTGCAGCCCCTGCAGCTTATCTACTGTACGCGGTGTTTTTAAAAGAAGGGGACGAGTGCTCCAGTGTAATTACATAATTCATGCATGAAAGGAAAGCTCCGGAGATATTATAGATCATCGAATAATCATGGCACCTTATGAGGCCCTTGAGCTACACTGGCTCTGTCGCCGCGCTGATGTTGATTGGGTCCACTGATCTAAGGGAGTAATCATGATCTGACCCTTGAAGAGGCCCACTGCGCTGCCAAACCTCTTCCACGTCTTTGCTTGGCTGTGTAATAAATGCTTCTGCTCGTGCTGTACCAAGAATAACCCGCCAAACTGACTTTTTAACTCGTTAGTCTCCCAGACTCAAGGAGAGTCCGTTCAGGAGCTCGAGCTTAAGGAGCTTGAGACTGAAACGTCTGCCTGATGAAATTGTGAGGAGCTTACGCTGAAAGGTGAACACCGTTGATCATTAGGCAGAGAGTAGCTAATGTCATACATTGTCAGTCTATCATGTGCCTGATGGCTGTTTCACAATCTTTTCTCATCTATGTATGTGTGTGTGTATATGTATATATATATATATATATATATATATATATATATATATATATATATATATATATATATATATATATATATATACATTCTGTAAATTAAGCAGGCGAATTTCTGTCCTGCTATGCTTGACTTGCTGAATAATGTATAAAGTGTTTTAATCAATGTGCAATCAGGCTCTTATGCGTGTGTGTGTGCATTGACTTAATTTTTGAATTATTTTTTTCTTCATATCTTTCACTGAAGTACTTCCCGTTGCAAGTTTGGCAGCACCATCAAAGGTTTTACTTCAGATTCTTTAGTATACTATCTTTTATGCATTTGAACAATAGGCACATTTACTAAAGTCTACTGTAGCAAAACCTGCAACCTATATTACATCAGCTGGGGATATCCAGTTGGGCTGGATAAGTGTTACTTTGGCATGTACTTAAAAATTTTTCACTACTTTGTTGATGTTAACACAGAACATCTTGAAATTGGCTAAGCTTAGTTGAACTTTTGTACATGTGTTAGGCTAATTTGAGGGGCAAATGCCTGGTGAGTATTTTTCAAGTTTTCTGAATGATGAATATGCCATTCACATGAATCATGTAGCTCTAATGAGGCTTTAGTTTTGGGAAGTATGCGGTGTGTTTCAGTCTGAGGATCCTGAGAGTGAATCTCTACCCTCCCTCCAGCACAGCACAGCAGCAAATCACTCTTGTTATTCAGTCAGCCTACTGATAGTGTTTCATTTTTATGGGCTAATCAGAACTAAGATAATGAAACATGACGAGAACCAGGTTGGGTTCATGGTGAAGTGGAGTTCCAGCAATGGCATTCGGCTTTGGTTTTATTTGCTTTTTAAACAGATTTAATACGGTGTGTGTTAATCTTTCTTGTCTGCTATGAAAGCTTAGCCGCATTTACTAGTAATGCTCATCATAGACCAAGAAATTCTCACCATTGTGGAACTTGTGGAACACAAACAACTGGTAAAGTTTTTAGAATGATCTTTGTTTGGCCTCAAAAGGTGTTTACAGAATTTATCTTGGAATGCTTACAAAGAAATCACTCGTACTAGAAACAATACAGTGTTGGGCATGACTTGTATTTGCATCACTGTTGGACTCCACAGCAGTAGCCCCAGTGTTTTCATCTCAAACCTCACCAGAACTTAAGAACTTGTCTCTTTTTTCACTGCTCATGAGTGTTCATGA
Source organism: Megaleporinus macrocephalus (assembly GCA_021613375.1). Lineage (NCBI taxonomy): Eukaryota > Metazoa > Chordata > Actinopteri > Characiformes > Anostomidae > Megaleporinus > Megaleporinus macrocephalus. The sequence goes on from CM038702.1 coordinate 56,289,559, forward strand.
TTTCGCGTGTTGATCTAGATTTGAAAGCCTTGAAGCTTTGAGTACGGCCACCATGCATCCTTTTTACTGTCACTCATAAATGCCCACATTCATAACACAGCAGTGTTGTCAGTGGTGTGTGCCTACCACTGTTCAAGATCCAGGTTTTAACCCACCTGTGATACAATGGTAGCATGACCACCACAGACGCCAGCCCACTGATACTTAATATATTGATTGAATCGGTTCTCTGATACTTAAAGTTCTCTGGTTTCTTATTCGCCGGCTTGTTGTTCTAATTTTCTCGTTTCACCTTAAATGCTGCAGCACTTACATTCTGAAGCCTGAGGTGTTATTATAACTGCTGCACCATTTAAGGTGGACCAAGATTCAAATTCAAACAAGCTGGCAAATGAGAAACTGACTTCAGCTTTGAAGTTTTAGTGATGGCAGAATTAGGTGAAGGAAAATGAAATATCTTGAAGACTCTCACAAGACAGTGTGTTGTCTGTGTTGTCAGGCAGCATTTAAAGGACCCCGCGTTGCTAGCTTATTGCTAGTCTATATGCCGTTTAGCCACAGCTCATGTTGGTACTGTTGTGAAGTGTGGCTCCTGTCAGAGAATTCCATTGTAAATGTGATGTTTCAATCCAGTTTATATCAGTCTGTACCAACTTACCAGTCAGATTATGCACTAATGACCTTACCGGTTCCTCCTCTGGTGAAACTAATCCCACTCAAATAGAGCTTTAGACTAGAACACAGGGAAGCTAGCTAATCAGTGTCAGAAGGTTTCATGTTGGGCACTGATGTGTAACATGTCTGATAAAAAAAAAATACCTTTAATTGTAGAGATGGAAGGATTGATCGGCTATGTATTGGTATCGGCCGTTTTTTAATCAAAATATGTGATCAGTGATCGGCCAATATTTCTCCAATTTAGCCGATCCTGAGAGCAGATTGATGGCGTTAAACAAACGAGTCTAATTTCTGTATTTCCAGCTAGTGTTTCATCCAGGAAGTGGAGCCCTCTATGAAACACCCTCCAGACAGCTCCCTGCAATTCCTCTCTGAACCGCTAGGTGGAAATACATACACTTTTAATTTTCCACGACTGACTAAAGCAGCGGCCTCGCGAGAAAAGCATGTCGTCTTAATGATTGCAGTTTTGGGGATATTTGTATGATTTACTTTGCTTATTTACTGTTAATTGTGTTAATGCTGGTTTCATATGAGCTTGTTAAAAATGGTATTACACCAGTTTCCACCAGGTTTCATGACTTGCTTGCGCTAATAACTACATGTAGCCCTGCCGTGGCATACAGCCCCACCCTCGATTGGTATCGACTATCGGCCAATCGTGCTGAAAGGTGATCGGCGATCAGAATCGGCCTCAAAAACGGAGATTGGTCCATCTCTATTTAATTGTGCTTTTGAGTCCCCCCACTATTAGAACTGCAGTCGTTCTTTGTTGTTGTTGTTGTTGTTGTTGTGCAAATTCAGCAGAAAACTTTTTCTCTGCTACTTTCCTTGAAAGGCCCTTTCTCTTGACACTAATTACAAATATGCTCATCATGCTGTCTTCGCTTTTGGGCTCCAAATGATGGCCTGCAATTTCCCAGGTCTGGCTAATACACTTCTCAGCATCCTATTGTGCAGGAATTGACGTGGGGTTAATGCAATGTAGAAATCCCCGAGACGCTTCTCTCTTGCAAGAATGAATGGGTTAGTGGAGTTGGTAATGATGTGTCAGTCGTTGATGACTGCTTTCTATTAACTCATGGGGGCTTAAGACTGGGTAGGTGCTGCTACAGCACTGCTGTCAGACCCTGTTTGTCCTGCTGTCTCCCGCCGAAACGGCCCCGAACGAGCTCCTCCGCGCTCAAAGCCCTGCCTCTCGCTTCCCAGTCGAGAGAGAATAGGGAGGCATGGGAAATGGGCCTCTGCCACTGAACTGGAACCCAAAACTAATTATTGGCTTAATCTGAACCGAGTAGCGATGGGGTGGGGAAGGTTGGTGGCGAGGGGAGGGCGGGGGGAGAAGTGAGAGGGAAGAATTTGTGTAAACACAACAGCTCGTAGTGTTGATAAAAAGCGCTTGTTGCTGTCATGTCTGAGTGTGACCCTCTGCAGCGTGACCAGGGGGGATTTGACCCATGGCTGCCGTTAATTTGAATCCACCTCTGCGAGTGATGTTAGCCGTTGAGATAACAAGCAGGCCGCGTACACAGTGAGCGGAGCTCTTTCTCCAGCCCCGACCGGACTGTGAGCATAGATGACCGCCACGTTCACTGCGAGGCTCTGCCCTCGCCTCTCCAGAGGAGCCTCGTGTTAATTAGTTGAACAAAAATGTTAAGGCAAGTGCCCTAATCGAATGAAGGCTCGTCCCAGGTTCTGCGTCCATATCATTCCGTTTGCTGGGCCACAGAAATCGAAGGTCTCGATAGTGTAATTACGCATGTAATCACGCTTCTTCTGAGCCACATCGAGCCGCGGAGGAATCCATAGCTCCTTCCACAGGGATTGAATTTGTGCGAGCCGCCCGGCTTGCTGACGGGAAAGTGTTGGTTCCGTCAGAAAGTAGAGCTTATCAGCGTTCACTCATCACATTTCAGCATCAGAGGCCGTCTCGGCGCGCCGGACGCCGAGGGAGAACACCTGATATCTCTATTGCTGTCAGTCACCGCCGCCGATAGCGCTCTTGAAAGCACTTTCTCGCAGAGTGGCAGCTCCTGCCATCTGAACGCCCCGTGAAAAACCGGCTCCCCGGCTCACGCGCGCAGGGTCGGAACGCTTCAGCCGTTCTTCGGCACCCGTTTCGTGTTTGCTTTGCAAGGCTGTGCCGAAAGAAAAGAAAAAAAGAAGAAGGAGAGAAGCCTGATTGAAATCAGGTCGCTTGCCATTAATGAGGCTTTCAGTAGCTCCTCATCCGCTGACGCCCCATCTAGCACCTTCACAGTCAGGCTTTTAAAACCTGACATGTCTCCGGGGACGGTGGAGGGAGCTGAGCGTTTCTCACATGGCGGCGAAAAGGAATTCACAAAGTGGCGATAGCTGCTGCACCGGAGTGATGTGCGGTGTCTGCTGGGTTACAGCCGCTGTTTGGCTTTACTGTTACTGTGCGCTAAATTATGCGGCGCAGACGACGCCCAGCGTACTCATCAGGCGTCAGTATTCCTTCCTCAGTCTTTTCCTGAAAAATTCCTTCTCTTTAATTTGAAGAAATGAATTTAATGTGTAAGTCATATTAAACAGATTCTTACGTGGCGTACTCGAGAGCCAGAGAAGCGAGGTGTTTGTTGAAGTCATAGTGATTGTGCCCGTCTATATTATGACCATATGAAATGATATGGTTAGATAAAAGATAAACAGCGGAAAGATGACACAGTTTTCTTCACTAGTGTAATAGGGCTGTGTATTGGCAAGAACCCAGCGATACAATACGTATCGTGATACAGCGGTCATGATTTAATATATCACGATATATTGCGATACTGCAAGCGAAGTGATATATTGTGATTTTTCAAATCCTACTATCAAAACACACCACTGTATGAACAGGTTTGCCAATTCTTACAATAGCATTGCGCCCTTGTGCTACTTGTTAATGTTGGAGTGGAGCTGAAAACGGATTACAACACTGTCATCTAGTGGTCAGAGGTTTAAACACAACACACACTGATTCACTGTCTGTCAGGAATCTGTGTATCGATACTGTGTTTTTGAGAATCGATAAAGTATCACTAAACATAATATCCTGATATTCGATGTTTTCTATATTTTCTTACACCCCTATACAGTAAATAAGCTTGTTCCAGATACGCCTGTAATGAACTGAAAACAAATCTGTTGTGTAGTTGCTTTAATAAGATACGCAGCTGTTTACGTAACGTGATGATCTACATGAGTGTGGGGAAAGAGCAGCCCCGTATAGGTTGCGAGTCTAACTGAGGGTGTTTGTAATGATCAGTTGCCCAGTGAGATGATGCTGGGGAACATCCTCCCTGCGACCCCGGCTGCCCTCCGCGATCAGGGAGGTGCTCGGCCTGCACTGTCGTAAGACCAAGTAATTGGCCCTTTAGCTGGTTAGACCTTGTAGGTCAAAAAATAAATTTCCCTCAGCTTTCTGTGGACTGCACAGGGACCTTTAGGCAGTGAGCCACTGACAGCTTTATTGAGAAAGTTTGTGAGTGTGTGTGTGTGTGTGTGTGTGAGTGTGTGTGAGTGTGTGTGTGTGTGTGTGTATGTAAGAGAGTAGAAGAGAGCACGGAGTTGAGATGAACTGACTGGAGGTAAACAATGCGGCCCATACTTCCCTATCGACTTAATAATATCTTTTTAAAGGGCCACCTCCTGGACGGTGGAAAAAATAATTGAAAAGATTATCATTTTACGATTCACATACATAGAGTACTGTCCATAAGTCAGAAACCACCCTTCATTTAGTAGATTTCCAGTTAAAAAAGCTATTAGGCTACATGTTGTTTATATTTCATGGCCAGAAAAATACCAGAATACATTGAGCCGGAGCAAAAACCATTTGAATTTCAAAATCATATCCAAATGTAGCTTTCATTCTTTTCCAGATACTTGTTTTCAGTTTTACTAATACACATTTTTCCACTCATCCAAAGTATTCTTCTTAAGATTCAAGTATTCACACATTGATGTTGAGGTCTGGTCTGTTAATTGGTCAGTTCCTTTTTTCTGAGATGACCAGCTTCATTGTTTTATTTTACAAATTTTTGTATTTAGTTTCTTTTTTCTGCATAACAGATTCTTGAACAGCTACACATTCTTTTAGAGTGTAAGAAAATATCGAAATATCAGGATATTATGTTTGGTGATACTGTATCGATTCTCAAAAACACAGTACTAATACACAGATTCCTGGTAGACAGTGAATCATTGTGTGTTGTGTTTAAACCTCTGACCACTAGATGACAGTGTTGTAATCCATTTTCAGCTCCACTCCAACATTAACAAGCAGCACAAGGGCGCAGTTCTATTGTAAGTATTGACAAACCTCTTTATATAGTGGTGTGTTTTGATAGTATGGTTTGAAAAATCACAATATATCACTTTGCTTGTGATATCGCAATATATCATGATATATTAAATCATGACCGCTGTATCACCATACGTATTGTATTGCCAGTTTCTTGCCAATACACAGCCCTAGTGTTTACTGGGGTAAAAAAGAAAGCTGGTACTGTGTTGTTTATACTGGGAGTTAAATATGTCTGATGTTTGCACGTGACTGAGAATGTATGGTGTAAAGATTGGAACTTAAAACAGCTGCTTTAAAGTACCTTCTTTTGCCCAACACTGAACTCTCCTCTTCACAGTCAGACATTTATAGCAATCTTTGCAATGCATTCGTTTAAGACGTGCCAAAAAAAAGAGCTGAGACGGCTGTGACAAGAATCTGTCAAGGCAATCATCAGCTGATGATAAAAGCAGAGATCTGCTGAAAGTTGTAGAAACTTTTTTTTATAGTTGTTAAAGTTTCCAGCCGATGGTCTGTTAAAATTCCCATCCCCCAGCGAACCCCCCACTCCGGCACCAGACAGGACTGTATTTATGTTAGAAAGCCCCTCTAAAATGCCCAGTTTCAGCTTTTATACAGTAATAATATACATGTACACAGTACTGAATGTGTCCCAGATGTGATGTGGTTCACCCCACCCCCATAGTTCATGCTGGGATGTGTATTCAGTACATCGCAAACATGTTCTCTGGCGGTGCTTGAAGCCCAGGCACACGAAACTGTCACTAGTACGATGTCAATCATCTCAATTTCTTTTCCATTCGAGTGTTTTTGTGCTGGGGGGTTGCAGGTCACGCTAGCCACCGTGGAGTTTGTATTCCCTGATTTCTTCACATTCCATTTATTCTGGATCAGACAGAGTTCAAACAGGTCTTGTAGCCCTGAGCTCAACACTCACTTTTTTTCTTTGGTTCTGACTTAGCCTGCAACACTTCCATCGCTCTGACTCATCAGGTTTAGCTGTTTCATCAATCTTGGCAGGACATATGACTGGTTCAGGGATTGTTCCCCCTAAAGCAAGTCAGTGTCAAGTGGCCTGGGTAGTGACAGATTTTCTTTTGCCACCGAGAGTGCTGCCAACTCAAGATGAGGCCCTGTTTCTTTTTTAACTTTGGTCATTTACATTGCAGACAAATGCTTATTCGTAACTCCCTTAAGTGTTTTTCCTTTGAGAGCAAAATATATCTCTTCTTTAAGTGTTACTCAGTTAGTTTATTCTAAACGATCACTAGTATTTCAGCCGACTGTTTGAACTGGAGGGAAACTGTAATACACTTACTGATCTTAAGATTTGTACAGAATCAGTCATAGCTTAGCCAGACTGATGTAGATATTGAAGCTGCTGTTGTGCATCCTGACTTTAGCACTTGTTTAGGGCTGGTTTAGGGGAAGAGACTGGTCTTGATCTTGGGGACTGGATGTTAATTCACTACCAGCCAAACGTTTTAGTACACTACCAGCCAAACGTTTTAGTACACTACCAGCCAAACGTTTTAGATACACTACCAGTCAAACGTTTTAGTACACTACCAGTCAAACGTTTTAGATACACTACCAGTCAAACGTTTTAGTACACTACCAGTCAAACGTTTTAGATACACTACCAGTCAAACGTTTTAGATACACTACCAGTCAAACGTTTTAGATACACTACCAGTCAAACGTTTTAGTACACTACCAGTCAAACGTTTTAGATCACTACCAGTCAAACGTTTTAGTACACTACCAGCCAAACGTTTTAGATACACTACCAGTCAAACGTTTTAGATACACTACCAGCCAAACGTTTTAGATCACTACCAGTCAAACGTTTTAGATACACTACCAGTCAAACGTTTTAGTACACTACCAGTCAAACGTTTTAGTACACTACCAGTCAAACGTTTTAGATCACTACCAGTCAAACGTTTTAGATCACTACCAGTCAAACGTTTTAGATACACTACCAGCCAAACGTTTTAGATACACTACCAGTCAAACGTTTTAGATACACTACCAGTCAAACGTTTTAGATACACTACCAGTCAAACGTTTTAGACACAGTACCAGCCAAACGTTTTAGACACACTACCAACCAAACGTTTTAGTACACTACCAGCCAAACGTTTTAGTACACTACCAGACAAACGTTTTAGATACAGTACCAGCCAAACGTTTTAGATAAACTACCAGCCAAACGTTTTAGATACACTACCAGCCAAACGTTTTAGATACACTACCAGCCAAACGTTTTAGATACACTACCAGCCAAACGTTTTAGATACACTACCAGCCAAACGTTTTAGTACACTACCAGCCAAACGTTTTAGATACACTACCAGTCAAACGTTTTAGATACACTACCAGTCAAACGTTTTAGTACACTACCAGACAAACGTTTTAGATACACTACCAGTCAAACGTTTTAGATACACTACCAGTCAAACGTTTTAGATACACTACCAGTCAAACGTTTTAGATACACTACCAGCCAAACGTTTTAGTACACTACCAGTCAAACGTTTTAGTACACTACCAGACAAACGTTTTAGATACACTACCAGTCAAACGTTTTAGATACACTACCAGCCAAACGTTTTAGATACACTACCAGCCAAACGTTTTAGATACACTACCAGTCAAACGTTTTAGATACACTACCAGTCAAACGTTTTAGATCACTACCAGTCAAGAAAAATATTTTCATTAGCATTAGCAGAACTCCTTGTGTCTGAATGGGGGGGGGCTGTTCTTCCAGGCTCCCACACTGCAGTGTTATTCCCTATAACGTTAAAAACATGATTGAAACAGAAGAGAAGAAATCCTGAAGTGTTACTGAAAAATGTGAACCTACAAGCAGTGGAGGGGGAGAAATAACATTTGACAGGTTGTACTAATAATCATGCACCCCAAAGATGTTAATCTGATCATACAACCATAATTTGCCTACAAGGCAACAAAGCAACTGCAATTAGAATTATTATTCTGATGATAACTAAATATCTCTTGTCAGCCTTGAATCTGCTCTTGGAAACGTGTATTGTGAATACTGAAATTGATTAAGCATAATAATTAAGACGAACAGTACGCTGGGAAAACCTGACATTTGTCGGTTGAGGGAACAGGAGACGAGACGTACTGTACCACAGATATTAAGAGATTCGTCATTTTTGGATCTGTGACCATGGAGATAAGAGCAAGAAATTAGAGGAGGAATGAATCTCCTTCATTTTTCTTCAGGCTGTTTTTTAACTCCAGCCTAAAAGTTTGATCTTTAAGGCTTTAAGTATGACTCATTTAGCCTCTGTGCCTCTTAGTTTCTTGTCTGATTATGTTTCATCTTTTTTAATGAACAGAAAGTTCTCGCAGTGATTGCAGAGCAACTCAAGACGTACCCAAGATAAATAATTTTCCTGAAGGGCAGTCTTGTTTAGAGAGGCTCACTCAATGTGCTGTACTTACACACAAACTTCAAACACATACAAAGCAATAACAGAGGAGGACCTTCAGTACTGCAGTGTTGCCGGCTTGTTTTTTGTTTTTCGCCTGGTTGGAGGATGTCACAGTCTCCGGCAGCTGAAGGATGTCGTGACTTGTATGGCGAAGGTTTTTGGTGAATGTCAATGGCTTCATGTTTCTGTTGTGTTTAATCATTCTTTATGATCTAGTGTTGTTATTTGAAGGAAAGGCAGCATGTTTGGGTGTATTGGGAAGACAGGAGCACACCTTTCAGAGTTGTTCCTGATTCAGCTTAACTCTTTTAACTGTGAAAGTGGGAGGAAGGGTGCATCCAGGTCTAGAGTTTGAAATCTCTTATGCAAATTAGAGACTACTAATACTGCAAAGCCATCAAATATCAGAACTGTGCTGCACAGTGAGAGGGAGGTCCATAGTAGAAATACTAAGAATATTTTGTGGCAGATATCAAATGACTAAACTTTAGGGATAATCGATGCAAAAACTCCTTTGTCCTTCATGCCATCAGACTGTACAACTCCTCTCTGCAGGGGAGGAGGGGTCACAGGAGGACAGAGGATGGGATGGAGCAGTAGCAATAACATTAGTTAACATTAAACATCTATCTATCTATCTATCTATCTATCTATCTATCTATCTATCTATCTATCTATCTATCTATCTATCATTATGAATGTGATCTATCTATCTATTTATCTATCTATCTAATATTATGAAAGTGATCTATCTATCTATCTATCTATCTATCTATCTATCATTATGAATGTGATCTATCTATCTATCTATCTATCTATCTATCTATCTATCTATCTATCTATCTATCTATCTATCTATCTATCTATCTATCTATCTATCTATCTATCTATCTATCTATCTATCTATCTATCTATCTATCTATCTATCTATCTATCTATCTATCTATCTATCTATCTATCTATCTAATATGCCATGACTGAAATCGATTGAAATATACTTTTGGGGCAGCAGAGGGCGCTGGCACTGTGTACCTCACGCGTTTGATGCCTGTACATCATGTTAGTTGAATGTATGGCGTCACATCATGAGCACAAAAGCACAAGGTAAAAAATATAAAGCTGAGCATTTTAACGTTTCACACACGTAAATCTTTCACTCGTGAGCGCAAACGTGAAACTCACGAGCACAGAAAGAAGAACTGCACATACGTTTGATGTTTTTGCTCTTGCCATTTGATATTTTCCTCACACTTTTCAGGGGGGGCTGGTTTGACAGTATTGGGGCGGGACATGGGCCGAACGCTATTGGCTGATGGCACCTGGTTTCGGGACTGACCGCCCACTACGAACAGCCTCTCAAACTACAACAAACATGAAGGAGCCGACAGGAGAGAGAGATTAATAGTTTGGTTTATTTCTTTTATTATAGTGATGTAATAGTCTTATCACATATTCACTTCTGTTTACTTTGATAAAGAAATTATTAGCAAAATACAGCATTTTGTAGTTTTGTTATAGATAAATAATAAAAGGAAACCTTTATGTCATAATTTGTGTTAATAATTTGTGAGGCCAGCATTGTGAATCGCACTGCATCGTGAGTAGAGTGTATCATTATATCCCTACTAAACATCCTAATAACCAGTAATATTGGCTAAAATGTTTAGTTAAAAAACTAAAATGTTATTCAAAGTTATTTTTGGAATTTAATGTTATATTTGAATTTTATATTTTAGTTTAGTGCATTTTTGTCAATTTTCCATTGTTGCACTAACAGCTGAAAATACCTCCATATACAGCGCTATGCAAAAGTATTCAGCCCCCCCGAAAAAGTCATCAAACTGATCATTGCTGTACACAGTTGACGCATTTGGCTCCTGTTTCATTTAAGGATTCCAGTCTATTTCTGGAGAAACTCCAAGTCAACACAGAGGGAAGATATGGCAGTGTCACTGCAGTGCTGGGAATGATGCACCACCCAATTAATACCAGCTCTGTGGTGGTCCTATGGGGGTCTTGATAAAGTGGACAGTGACATACAGGACCACCACAGAGCTGGCAGTATTAGGGAGGTGGATCATTCTCAGCACTGCAGTGACACTGACATGGTGGTGGTGTGTTAGTGTGTGTTGTGTTGGTCCAAATAGTCCACCAACCAAAGCTGTCCAGCCAACAGCGTCCTGTGGGCAGCGTCCTCTGAGCTCTGGTGAAGAACCAGAGAACGCAAACTGTGCAGCAACAGATGAGCTACAGTCTCCGACTTCACATCTACAAGATGAACCAATAAGAAAGTAGTGTCTAACAGAGTGGACAGTGAGTGGATACAGTGTATCTGATCCACTTACACCAGCACAACACACCACCACTGTGTCAGTGTCACTGCAGTGGGGCTAAAACGATTCCTCGAGGAACTCGAGTAGCTCAATTACAAAAAATCATCAAAGCAAATTCTTTGCCTCAAAGATTTGTTTAATCTATACAAACATATACAGCGCACTGTTTCACACAGATGACTTTTACTGTTGCACCGCACGCTTACGGTGTTGCTAGGTGACACGAAGAAGACGTGATTTGATGGTGCGGATTGCAAAATAGAGAAAGAGAGAGAGAGAATAAGAAGAGAGAGAATAAAGAGAGAGAAAGAGAGAGAGAGAATAAGAAGAGAGAGAATAAGGAGAGAGAGAGAGAATAAAGAGAGAGAATAAGAACAGACGAACAGAAGAGACGGGCCAGAGAAAACCATACACAGAGTCCAAAGTCTACTGTAAAACTGAACTAGCCGAGGGAGCCGTTACTGAGCGCCAACCTGAAGAAAGACGTGACTGAAGTTAGCTTCTTATGTAAATTCCACCTTTCCACCTTAAATGATGCAGCAGTTAGAGGCGCAGGAATGTAACTTCTATACCATTTAAGGTGGAACAAGATATTCAAATAAGAAGCTAACTTCAGAAAGCAACTGAGCTTTCCCAGCAAACTGATAGCGAGTCTGAGTTTTATGGTAACCCCTAACTGAGCACGCCATTAGTGTTCAGCATCTGAGCAGAAACAGTCAGTCTACACGTCCAGTCCACAGAGCGGAGCGACACACAGTAACCATAACATTTAGCTTAAATCAGTGTGATGGAGAGTAGAGATGAAGGCGTGTATTAAAGCGTGTATGTTGTGGTTATATGTAATGGCTAGTTAAGAAAGTGCGGTGGTGAGTTGTGTCTGTACATGAGATTTATTCACATTATCATTCTGATCATAGTTACAAACACACACTCACAACAACATACACCCCTCACACACCCTCTTCCCTCACAGTGATGCATAAAATACACAGCAGACTAAATATCAGGTGGTGTTTGTAGCAATTTGAAGCCTAAAATGCACCAAATCCAGTACAGCCAGTATATTTAGTTTAGTTTGTTTACAGTAAGTGGGTCAGCAAGTGTAGGAGAAGCTCCAGCAGAGTAAATGAGTGTACAGTAGCCAGTCTTGTGAACTTCTAGTATATGATACATAGGTCTAGTAATACATTTCAATAATAGTAATTATTAAAACTGTACTATATGCAATTCAAGCAATAAAATATTAAGAACCCTGTATTATTATTTTATATTTACTATTGCTCTTTAATTTAGAAATATATATAAATTATCCGATTACTCGAGTAATCGATGGAATAATCAATAGAATACTCGATTACTAAAATAATCGATAGCAGCAGCCCTACACTGCAGTGCTGAGAATGATCCACTTCACTAATAGTGCCTACACAGTCCACATGTTGGTCAGTCTGTGCTCTATAGTACGCTGTTGTTCTGACAGACGCTGCATGTTTCAGTTGATTATCTTAAGTTAGGTGTTATTTACATACGCCGAGCTGAGCAGGAACGGTCAGCGTGGAACATTCCCTGCTAAGCACTGTGAGATATTTTAATGATAAAACCGTATGTTCTTTCTCTCTTACTGTCTGTGATTCCGGTGGGTGTTGTTTATTGATTATAGGGGGGAAAGTCTGACCCAGACCTCCTGTCTCTCAGGCTAGTGCTTTTTCTCGTTTGGATGAGCTCATGCAGTGCATAGATATTTCCCTTCCGTTATCAGATTATACTGCAATTGTCTTATAATAACATCAGTCTCTGCTCCTTCCTGAGCCATAGAGGAATATGAATGAGACCGCTCTGATTGTAATGTTTTAACGGCCTGATTTTAGCCTACCTCAAAGTGCGGCACATCTGCCGTCTGGAAAGTATGAAATAAGTTAGCGAAGGAGGCGCCTTCCCCAGCCTGCATCATCTGCAGCGCTCCTCAGTTTTACTCCAGGCTCTTCTACAGGGATTTAAATAATGTTTGTTGTTTGTTACTTCTTCACACTTGGCAGGAGTCAATGCTGCCAGGGGGCTGTTTATATTTTTGTGTGCATCTGTTTCCTCATTTTCACATGTGAAGCTAAAAAGGTCTTTGATTTTGAACTGATAGACTTTCCCCTGCGAGTCTTTTTTTGGAGATGTAACTTTTATTTAGCCTGCAGTTTGTAGTGTCACATCTTTTTTTGGCTTGTTCGTTTAGGAAATGCAGTAATGAAGTAATGAAACTGAGTGAAATTCATCTTTATCTTATTTCTCCGACAGAGGGTCTCCGTAATATTGCCATGGACTCTAATTCCTTGGGAATGCCAATGTCGGACCCGAACGCTTGGGCTACTGCCATGAACAATCTAGGAATGGCGCCGCTCGGGATGACTGGCCAGCCTCTCCTGCCAGGTAAGCTTGGTATAATAAGAAATGTACCTGGCTGCACCTACACTACACTGCGGGACAGTTGGAGACCAGCGTTCGTTTATGTAATTATTAAGAAAAATAAAAATCGTACATGAGCATTTACTAATTCATTGATTAGCATCAGTAAAAAGTGACCAACACATACTTAACAGAACATTCCAAAAACTCCAAAACGAAAGACCTCCAACACCACATTTAAGAGAATTCAGTATTTAGTATATTCACGCTTTACCTTTATTTTAGCTTCTATTCTTTTTCATTACACTAGCATTAAAATCAGCAGGAATGTTTTTCCTCACCTCAGTTCTCCTCACTCTTAGAAGCTGGGATAGCACTTTACTGTGGAGTAGCATTCATAAGACTACATTACATCCATCCATCCATCCATCTATTATCTTCCGCTTTGTCCTGCTAGTTGGGGTACACCATGGACAGGTCGCCAGCCCATCGCTTTTACAGGACATTAAAGATGGGTGGTCTCTGATTTTTACACATTGCTGTATAGGATACAAACTGTTGAACTAAGCCATGAACTAGGCAGGCTAAAGTCAATAGTACGTGTCCTAAGATATTCATGCTAGCAACATTGCTCAGAGCAGCTTCTTCACCACTCATTTGCTTTATCCAAAGTTCAATCTCAGAAGCTGGGATAACACTCTACTGTAGGGCAGCTTTCATAAGACTATGTGACACATCCATCCATCCATCCATCCATCCATCCATCCATCCATTGTCTACCTCTTTATCCTGCTAGTCAGGGTCACGGGGGGGCTAGAGGCAGAGTACATCTTGGACAGGTCCCAGTGCATCGCATGGCCAGCACACACTCACACCTACAGGCAATTTGGAGTGTGTGATCAGCCTAACATACATGTGTTTGGACTGTGGGAGGAAACCGGAGTACCCAGAGTACCCACACAGAACGTCCCGGACTGGGAATCCAACCTGGATCGTCTTGCTGTGAGGCGACACTGCTAACCACTACACCACCGTGCTGTAGTGACACATACAATAAGCCTTTAATGGAGACTGACGTGTACAAGCATCAGTGATAGCACTTTGACTAGTGAAGCTGACTAAAGCAGCCTGTATTACAACTGATGCTGGTTAAAATAAGCCTATATAAATGTTTCTATTTATAGTAAAAGGCTCGTATATCGGCGTCATGTAGGATTTCTAGTGTTGCCCTTTAGTAACAAACAAGCTGGTTACATTTTCGGCTTCTTATAATCCAGATACCTAAAAACACTTTCAGTGATGATGAGCACCGGACTTAACAGTTTTCTTTTCTCACTTCTTGACAGATACATGTAAGGAGAAGTTATTACTTTGTAGGAGAGCCTGTAGAAGAGATGAGATATAAAATAATCTGCTGAGAGAAGACACAACTCTATGGGCCCATAGCGTTGCGTCTTCTCTTGGTAGATTATTTTATATCTCATCTCTTCTACAGGCTCTCCTACAAAGTAATAACTTCTTACTGGCCACTTACAGTGCTGTATAAGGATCAAACTGTTGATGAACTAAGTCATGAACTAGGCAGTCTCAAGCCAATAGTACGTGTCCTAAGATGTTCGTTCTCATTGCTAGCAACATTGCTCTGAGCAGATTCTTCACCACTCTTTTGTTTTGTTTTCTATTTTTCTTTCTATTTTTTTTTTTTTTTTTTTTACAAACAGACACTGACTGACTGTAGCTTGTTGCAGACATGAACAGTGTTTAATGAGACAGTCAGCCAAACAAACAATACACATACAAAAGAAATGAAAAGCACATTGAACCCATTAGATACATACCTTTAATAATCCAACCAGGGTATTATCTTAAATCTTTTTAATCTAATGTTTGTTTAGTAAACATTCCTCAGCTGCTTTTCAGCCGGTGTTGCCGCTGGCTGTATCTGAAAGACATAACAGGACTTCTTATTGCACTTCTCTTCAGATTTAAGGCCACGAGGGAGGGTTTCTGCCACAGGAAGTGGTTGAGAAGCACGTTGTCGTCCATTGTCGATGTGCGAACAAGCCCACTGTCGCACTACAGGCAGTGTGGCCAATTAGTCTCGGGGGCTTTTTTTGGCTAGCTGGTTTGTTGATAGCACAATGCGAATGGATTGCTCATGTGTGCCTTACTCAGAGGAGAGGCTTCCTCTGCCAGCTGGAGAGGCAGACAGAACATCTCCGCTGGTGTGCTGATGTGAGTCACAGCAGTGGAGCATGGGCTTAAACCTACACACCTGCCACACTCGGAGCCAGCAATCCTCCCCCTGAACCCACCTTCGTATATAATTCCCAGCAAAGTGCAGCGAGCCATCCTGAGCCGCTACGCACCGAATGTCTTTCTGATTCTGCTGGGATTACACTCGAAGGCAAACAGCAAAGTGAAGGACTTAACAGCATTCCACAGCGCCACAGTAATTTGGAACTGGGACATGGACTGAATGAAATACTATGAGGCCTACTGATGGGCCGGGGTCCATCTTATTCTTGTTTCCTTTTCTATGCCGTTGAAACTGTGGATCAGGCCTGACAGCCCACCATCGGCTTGCTATCCCGAAGGCCTCCTGCAGCCATTCTGTCTTCCCTTTTTCCCTCTGTATCTCTCCTCTCTGCAGGCATGTGTCTTTCTTCCTCCTTATTAGAAGTGCTGCTCCGTGCGCTTTATAAATCGTCTGTTTCATCTTGATTAAACTCACATTAGCAGAGTCTCTGAAATATATGCATTGGCGTACTTCAGTATGAGAGCATATTTCAAGTAAAGTGGACTGTAGGGATATTCACGCCACCCACGCTACCCCCCACCCCTCCCCAACCCATTGAATTTCAGTGGCACTATTTACTGTGCCACAGACTCTCCCCTTTGCAAGATCACTCCTCAAGAGCAAATTATATACTCTACCGAGCAGGTTATAGGCTGCCGTTCGGAAGGGTTGGAATACTGAGAGACTGGAGAACCTTGATCTGTGAGCCATGCAGCCGGGGCGTTGAAACGCTATTAATGTGCCTTGGCTCTTCCCGTCTGTTTCTCCTTGGGGAATACTGGGGGCCCTCTGCTTGCGGATATCTCTTCTCATTAGTGGATTCAGGTACTCCAAAGTGCACCTATTGCTGACAGAGGTGCTCATACACCTTCTTCATTGAAAGCATTGCCAATAAAACGTTGGATGAGCTGGTGTCTGCAAACGTTTCAGCATGTGGAGTATTTCATTTCCAAACACAGTGCACAACTGTGCCACATTTAAAAAGTGATTTTTTTTTTTAATAATGTTTTTATTCAATGTCTTTTATACTCAGCACATGCAGGACCACTTATATGTCCTTGGACTTCTATCATCATCTTCCAACCAAAACCTTAAAAGGCTATGCCTCATATTTTTTTTATTGAATATGCTGTTTGGTGGTGTTAGTTTGGTGGTGGTTAGTATTAATGATAGCCACAGCATGTTCAAAACATGTTCTCTGACATGAGCTACTGCGATTACAATACTGTATACATTGTAATATTCCCATACTGTTCTGGTCCAGGCTCTTCTCCACAGACCCACTTTCATAGCCAGTTGTGAACTGAGTGGACTGGACGCTTGCTAGAGAAGGGTGGGTGCTGTCTGGCAGCACTCCTCTTCTCATTAATCACACAGGGAAAACAGCTGTTGCCTCCCCCCCCCCATGCCCAGCCTGCACTGGACCCCTACTTTCCACTACTTCCATTCCACACTGCTGCTTTGCTGTATCAGCAAGTTTTGCTGCTTCACTTGCAACTAGACTGATCACACATAGCGCTTGTATTTTTTCCACAGATTTGTCCTGGCCAATCAGACAACCTAAAGGCTTCATCTTCATCCCAGCTTGTTAGAGGTTATTATACAGCAGAACCCGGTACAGCCAAAATGCTAAGTCGCCAAAACATAATCAACAAAAACATAGAGCTTGGGCTAAAGCACTCACACGGCTGTGCAGCTGCACCTCTTCATGTGCCTCACATGTATCAAACTGGTCCATAAGCAATTCAGCTGGTCACAGGGTTTGTAGGGCTGCGTGTTTGACTATTTTTCCCCTCACGGTTTTGGTTGGTATGTTGCCGTTTGTTTGTTAAATGCTCTGCAGATTGTTTTGTATGTTTGTAAAGGGGTTCAGACCCTGTTACAGCCCGCCTAGGTAGGCTGCAACCCAAAATGGACTCCACCAAACCCTCCCACTTCAACCCAGCCAGATCAAGCAAACAAGTCACAAAAGATTGATTTTATTTGACATTAGAAAGAGGAAGCAATAGGCTTTAGAGGTGGTCTAAGCCCAAAAGAAATAACCAAACCATATCCCTCCCCAACATACTAACTTAAAATACAAAAACATACCCTACAGAGAAAACCAAAACCGAGACAAACCCCAAAAGAAAACAGGCTACACCTCTTACAGCTTCCCATGAGAGAATTTCACACTAAAGCTAAAGCAACTGGTCAGACCAAGGCAATGTTGTACAGAGTAGTTGAGCCTGCTCTCTGCAGTCCTTTGTAATATTTAAACTCTGCCCTGTATGGTGGTATGTGGCCTTGTGCTAGAAGACTTGTGGATTGAAAGCTGTGGAGGGTGCAGCCTGTTTTTCTTTGGGTTCTGTTTTTGGTCAGGGAGATAGATTTGCTTTTGTGCTTGTGTTTTTTATTTTGTAACTTGGACTTTTCTGTGATTCTGTTGGGCTGAGACCACTCCTGAAGGCTTTAGCTTCTGTGATCTAAAACAAAGCTCTTGAGACCAGGGTTTCGTATATATATATATATCGCGGCCTACTTCTACCACCTTATAGCTCATCTGTTGCCGCACAGCTTGTGTCTGTCGTCCTCTAGTCCTTCATTAGCGGTCACGGGATGCTGTCCACAGGACACTGGCGTCTGGACAGTTTGGGTTGGTGGACTATTCTCAGTCCAGCAGTGACACTGAGGTGTTTAAACACTCCAGCAGTAGCACTGCTGTATCTGATCCACTGTGGGCAGTGCTGAAAATGATCCACCATCCAGTTGATGCCTGCGCTAGGGTAGTCCTCTCGGGGTCTTGAGCACTGAAGAACAGTGTAAAAGCTGAACAGTATGCAGAGAAACAGATGGACTACAGTCTGTAAGTGTAGAACTACAAATTGGTAAGTGGAGCTGATTAAATTGGTGTAGATAATTAACTTAATGAAGAGACCGGTCAGTGTATATGTAAACAAGGTGAAGACCAATTTGCTGTACGGTGGAAGACGGTTCTCAGTGTGATTCACTCTGAATGGTCAGAATCTGCCTTTTGCTGGACTATATTGGACTTTTTAGGTTTACTTTAAACCCTCGACCTTCTTTCCTAATGCAGCGACCAGTCATTTCTTATACTCTGGACTGTGTCAACAGTATTTTCTTCCATCTTTCATCATTTCAGACGAAGGTGGAAGGTCGTAGGGACGTTTAGGGATAGTGTTGCTTTCTGCTCCTGGGACAGTACCCCTTAGAAGCACACACACATACACTGTGCTTGAGATGCAGGCACATAACTAGCGTGGCTGCCATCGCTCATGAGAGCACGTAAGGGAGCGCACACCCACCTCACCCACCCCCCATTTTCCGATTCCTCCTTTCCACAGCGCAGAGCTGCTTTCCATCAGGAGCTCTGCGGTCTTCGCCCAAGTAAACAGCTACCTCAGTCTCTGCTGATCCTTTAAGTGGAAGTGTGTGTTAGTTTTTTCTTATCCACCCCCTTCTCTCTCTTTTTTTTAATATTCCCCTTCTCCAGTTCTCTGAGGCAGGATTCGGTTGTGCTGCCGCGAAGGACAGCGCAGCTCCAAGAGCTCAGAGGCTCAAGCCAAGTGGATCGGCCCTTGACTTTTCGTCCAGCTGTATAAATAAGACTCGGTCCTATTAGTCCATCAAAAGCATCTCTGTTTTTGGCTCTGTGGAGAAGAGGTGAGAGGCCAAGAGTTGCAGACAGCCATGGCGTAGTTCCAATGGTGTGTCTTTGTGTCAGCTTGAAAGTTGAAGTGCCTCTAAATTAGGAGTGTTCGATATGTATCGTCTAAGATAATATCTTATAATCTGTGTTAACGATGTGTGAGCTGACGCTACTGACTGGGGAAAACACAACAATCATCACTACTTCATTCTTTAGTACAGGCTGCAGTAGCACATATCGTGTGCTAGCATAGGCTAAAGCTAGCATAGTCGCCTAAACAACACACCTAAAGCTGAAAATGAGAACACACTGCTCCGGGGGAAGAAACTCAGACACCGCCAGCCTCACAGTCTACCACCTTAGATTTAACTTCTAGATGAGGATCATCTTCACTCGCGTGGAGCTGGTCTGGATCTGAAAAGACTGACGTTGCTCAGAAGATGGCAGTTTACAGACTTTGTAAGAAAGCAGCCGTTAAAGATCTACACAGCTAACCTGTTCCATCATCTCCCAACAAACCACCACACACAGTATGAGGAGTATGAACAGAGTATGAGGAGTATGAAGAGAGTATGAGGAGTATGAAGAGAGTATGAAGAGAGTATGAGGAGTATGAAGAGAGTATGAGGAGTATGAGGAGTGTGAAGAGAGTATGAGGAGTATGAACAGAGTATGAGGAGTATGAACAGAGTGTGAGGAGTATGAACAGAGTATGAGGAGTATGAAGAGAGTATGAGGAGTATGAAGAGTATGAGGAGTATGAAGAGTATGAGGAGTATGAACAGAGTATGAGGAGTATGAACAGAGTATGAGGAGTGTGAAGAGAGTATGAGGAGTATGAAGAGAGTATAAGGGGTATGAAGAGAGTATGAGGAGTATGAAGAGAGTATGAGGAGTATGAAGAGAGTATGAGGAGTATGAACAGAGTATGAGGGGTATGAACAGAGTATGAGGAGTATGAACAGAGTATGAGGAGTATGAAGAGAGTACGAGGAGTATGAAGAGTATGAGGAGTATGAACAGAGTATGAGGAGTATAAAGAGAGTATGAGGAGTATGAACTAAGTATGAGGAGTATGGACAGAGTATGAGGAGTATGGACAGAGTGTGGGGAGTATGAAGAGAGTATGAGGAGTATGAAGAGAGTATGAGGAGTATGAACAGAGTATGAGGAGTATGAAGAGAGTATGAGGAGTATGAAGAGAGTATGAGGAGTATGAACAGAGTATGAGGCGTATGAAGAGAGTATGAGGAGTATGAAGAGAGTATGAGGAGTATGAAGAGAGTATGAGGAGTATGAAGAGAGTATGAGGAGTATGAAGAGAGTATGAAGAGAGTATGAAGAGAGTATGAAGAGAGTATGAGGAGTATGAAGAGAGTATGAGGAGTATGAAGAGAGTATGAAGAGAGTATGAAGAGAGTATGAAGAGAGTATGAGGAGTATGAAGAGAGTATGAGGAGTATGAAGAGAGTATGAAGAGAGTATGAGGAGTATGAACAGAGTATGAGGAGTATGAACAGAGTATGAGGAGTATGAACAGAGTATGAGGAGTATGAAGAGAGTATGAGGAGTATGAAGAGAGTATGAGGAGTATGAAGAGAGTATGAGGAGTATGAAGAGAGTATGAAGAGAGTATGAGGAGTATGAACAGAGTATGAGGAGTATGAAGAGAGTATGAGGAGTATGAACAGAGTATGAGGAGTATGAACAGAGTATGAGGAGTATGAACAGAGTATGAGGAGTATGAACAGAGTATGAGGAGTATGAACAGAGTATGAGGAGTATGAAGAGAGTATGAAGAGAGTATGAAGAGAGTATGAAGAGAGTATGAGGAGTATGAAGAGAGTATGAGGAGTATGAAGAGAGTATGAGGAGTATGAACAGAGTATGAGGAGTATGAAGAGAGTATGAGGAGTATGAACAGAGTATGAGGAGTATGAACAGAGTTTGAGGAGTATGAAGAGAGTATGAGGAGTATGAAGAGAGTATGAGGAGTATGAACAGAGTATGAGGAGTATGAAGAGAGTATGAAGAGAGTATGAGGAGTATGAAGAGAGTATGAGGAGTATGAACAGAGTATGAGGAGTATGAAGAGAGTATGAAGAGAGTATGAAGAGAGTATGAGGAGTATGAAGAGAGTATGAGGAGTATGAACAGAGTATGAGGAGTATGAAGAGAGTATGAAGAGAGTATGAGGAGTATGAACAGAGTATGAGGAGTATGAACAGAGTATGAGGAGTATGAAGAGAGTATGAAGAGAGTATGAGGAGTATGAACAGAGTATGAAGAGAGTATGAAGAGAGTATGAGGAGTATGAAGAGAGTATGAGGAGTATGAAGAGAGTGTGAAGAGAGTATGAGGAGTATGAAGAGAGTATGAGGAGTATGAACAGAGTATGAGGAGTATGAACAGAGTATGAGGAGTATGAGGAGTATGAAGAGAGTATGAGGAGTATGAAGAGAGTATGAGGAGTATGAAGAGAGTATGAGGAGTATGAGGAGTATGAAGAGAGTATGAGGAGTATGAAGAGAGTATGAGGAGTATGAAGAGAGTATGAGGAGTATGAAGAGTATGAAGAGAGTATGAGGAGTATGAGGAGTATGAGGAGTATGAAGAGAGTATGAGGAGTATGAGGAGTATGAAGAGAGTATGAGGAGTATGAAGAGAGTATGAGGAGTATGAAGAGAGTATGAGGAGTATGAAGAGAGTATGAGGAGTATGAGGAGTATGAAGAGAGTATGAGGAGTATGAGGAGTATGAACAGAGTATGAGGAGTATGAAGAGAGTATGAGGAGTATGAGGAGTATGAAGAGAGTATGAGGAGTATGAGGAGTATGAACAGAGTATGAGGAGTATGAAGAGAGTATGAGGAGTATGAACAGAGTATGAGGATTATGAAGAGAGTATGAACAGAGTATGAGGAGTATGAACAGAGTATGAGGAGTATGAACAGAGTATGAGGAGTATGAAGAGAGTATGAGGAGTATGAACAGAGTATGAGGATTATGAAGAGAGTATGAACAGAGTATGAGGAGTATGAACAGAGTATGAGGAGTATGAACAGAGTATGAGGAGTATGAAGAGAGTATGAGGAGTATGAACAGAGTATGAGGATTATGAAGAGAGTATGAACAGAGTATGAGGAGTATGAACAGAGTATGAGGAGTATGAACAGAGTATGAGGATTATGAAGAGAGTATGAACAGAGTATGAGGAGTATGAACAGAGTATGAGGAGTATGAACAGAGTATGAGGAGTATGAAGAGAGTATGAGGAGTATGAAGAGAGTATGAGGATTATGAAGAGAGTATGAACAGAGTATGAGGAGTATGAAGAGAGTATGAGGAGTATGAGGAGTATGAAGAGAGTATGAGGAGTATGAGGAGTATGAAGAGAGTATGAGGAGTATGAGGAGTATGAAGAGAGTATGAGGAGTATGAGGAGTATGAAGAGAGTATGAGGAGTATGAGGAGTATGAACAGAGTATGAGGAGTATGAACAGCTAAAACCTCAGCTAAGTCAATCACTAAAACAAAGCCTTCACCCGTTGACGCTGGGATTGGCTTCAATCTGCTCACAGCACTCACGAGAGCCAGAATTCACCTCGTGATCTGTTTGTGAAGTGTTTTCTGAGCTACTGTCGTGGCATTAGAGTAGCGTTTGTTAGGCTTTTATTTGAAAATGAACAAACAAACACATTCACTAACAGTCTCTTCATTACTCGGTTCACTTTACACCTATTACAGTAACCTTGCTGTGGGTCTGTTTAGCAGTCTCCTGAAGCTTTGTGCTCATTTCAGTAGACAGCATTAGTCAGTTTGCTGCAGTCTTCTGGGAATCAGTTGGCCTTTGCTGATGATTACGAGGGCTGTTTTTTTTTTGTTTTGTTTGCTGCGTTTTGAGGGAACGTGCCACCCCAGCCTAATTTGTACCAGCGTATAGGGATTTCGCACAGAACTCCTTTGAGTAATGCTATGTACGGTTATGGGGCATTCAGAGTCAGTGCTGATGAACATGTCCGTATTCTCATCGCGGGCTCTTGGCAGGCGGGAACGAAGTGGCGTTTGCTAGGCCTTCCAGCCGGTCCTCTAATGAAAGTAGATGACTCTTTCCAACATGATGATTTCATTAATTTGTTTTTGTTTAGAATTTGGTTACAATCCAATTACACACGGGAATCGGGACAGGGATTTATGGAACCTATCAAAGCTGCGAGGCGAGGTAAAGGAAGATGAAGAGGCATTACACCTCTATAGGTGGCTAGCAAATCCACATACGGTGTAAACCGTAGCCTACACACCACC